>PVIU01026504.1:5736-22007 GCA_004026605.1 Ondatra zibethicus | reverse complement strand
TAAACTAAATAAGTCAGATTAAATAATGTTTGTTTGTCTCATGTGTTTCTTTGTGACATGAAAACAGAAAGGCAACAGTGATGCATGAGGAACAAGAAAAGATTATGGAGGGAAGAATGACAAAATATCACAACTCAAAGAAATCTGACTGCCTTCTCCTCCCAAGTATTGAGATTAAAGGTATGCATCACCATAAAAGGTAGCAATGCTTTTCTTTGTTATGCTATGAAGCATCTCCCAGTTCAGGATGCCCTAGTTTGGTTATTTAATAATAGATGATCTAGGTATATAATTTGAAATCACCAGATAAGGAATAAAGTTTATTTTAGATTTTTGTTAAATGGATATTTATTAAATTATAATAACTTGTGTCTGGTGAGATGGCTTAATGGTTAAATGCCTTTGCCACACAATACAAGTTTATTTGCATAACCATATAAAGTACTCTGGTCTCTGAATGCAGACTATGCCTTACAGTCACATATTCTTTATTTATACACATACAAACACATATGTACATAACAATTAAAACATGCATGCAATTATTTTGTCACACTAAGATAACACAAATATATCCTTAAAAATATTAAAAATAAACAACTTATTACATTTGTGGCATTATTTCCCTGTAATGGAGAAGTAAAAATTTCATCATCTAGATATACAAGGTATTCATGAATTAAAATTATGTACACATATCTGTTTTATTCTAAAATTCTGTAAGTAAAATATTTGTGTTTCTTTCCATATTGATTCATTATTTAAAAATGCATTACATTCTTATACACATCATCTAATAGCATCATCTTTAATAGCTGAAATGAATCTGGGTCTCCGATACTATTCTTTAAAGTGTATTGAAGTACGTTAGCAAGATTTCTATCCTTTATCTACAGTGCTCTCTAAATGTCTATGGGAAATGCCATCTTACGATGAGTGTAAATTTGTCAGCTCTCAACAGGACCCTGCACCATTTTAATCTCCTCCAAGGTAAGGTTTGTATTTAACAGTCTTTGGAAATTAATCATTGTCATTGCATTGGTAAAAGAAAAAAAATGAGACATTGATGAAGTGACTAAAATTGTGCATAGTGTATGAAAATTAGGTTATATAGAAGCGGCCTGAAAGCTTAAAATATTACTTCAGAAAGGGTTTTACTATAGCAAAATTTAAACTGGTGTTCAAGAGGAGGTAGGCATTTCTTGCTTTCCTGGTTATATTGCAAAGGGAGCAACCTCTCCGTATGACCTATTCTGCTACCTGTTTGAAGAAAAGTTGACTAAGCTAACTGAAAAAGTAGTTTAATTTCTTCCATGTGACATACTATCATGCTAAAGGATACAATTCTGAATGATGTGAGAGAGGATTGTTAAAGATTCAGAGACAAGAGACATGTTGTTGCACTCAAGGGAAACAAATAGAGGTAAATTAGTTTTAAAGGGATAAGAGTTAACAGAAACATCTGCTGGGTTTATTTGTTTACCAAACCCTCAGGGTGATCTCTGAAGAAAATATAAGGTGAGTGGACCTGAGGAGTGACACCGAAGACTGGCCTCCACATAGAGAGAACACACATTCAATCACACTACCAAGGTCTGTCCATACATCACATACATACATGAATACACACACAGGGAGAGAGAGAGACAGACAGAGACAGAGAGAGACAATGAGACAAAGACAGAGATGGAGACAGAGAAACACACACAGAGACAGAGAGACAGCGAGAGAGAGAGAGAGAGAGAGAGAGAGAGAGAGAGAGAGAAGGGAAGAGGACAAGTTTCAAATAAAAGAGATATGAGTGATGAACACTTAATGTAAGTGTTCTTACATCTGTGAACATGTTTAAAATTGTAAAGGATGATATTACAAAACATGGGGATTGTGCTTGTTGTACAATGTACCTTAACTAATCTGAGAATATGATCTAAAATCTATAGAATACAGACATTTAAACTATTAAAACTCTTTTGCTTCATAATAGAGGTCATATGCTTGAACCTCATTTTCTTCTTCCTTAAAAGTCTCATAAGTAATGACATACCATTTATATTTTTCCTATGTTATGTTAAAAGTTAGAATGATTTTTTATTTATTTATTACTTATTTTACATTCTAGCCACAGTTCTCCTTCCTATCCCTTTTTCCAATCCCCCCATCTTCCCCCAAGCATATCCCCAACCTCTCCTTCCAAAGGGTAAGACCTCGCATAGGGAGTCAAAAAAGCCTGGTACATTAAGTTGAGGCAGGGCCAAGTCCTCTCTTCCTTATCAAGGCTGAGGGAGGTATCCCATCATAAGGAATGGGCTCCAAAAAGCTAGCTCAGACACTAGGAATAGATCCTGGTCCCTTTGACAGGGGTTCCTCAAATAGACCAATCTATACAACTGTCTGCCACATGCAAAGGGCCTTCTTCGGTCCCATGCAGGCCCCCACAGCTGTCAGTCTAGAGTTTGTGATTTCCCATGAGTTTGGTTCAGTGTCTTTTGTAGATTTCCCCATCATTATCTGGATAACCCCTTGTTCATAAAATCTTTCTTCCCTCTCTTTGAATGGATTCCCTGAACTCGTCCTGCCTTGGATCTCTGTATCTGGTTCCAACAGTTACTGGATGAAGGCTCTATGATGACAGGGTATTCACCAATTGTTGGGATCATTTGGAGTCATGGCCTCCAGCTGCTCTTCTCTGCTAGAGATCTTTACTTTCTGATTTGAGTTACTGAAAGCTGTGTTAAAATTGTTTACCAGCTCTGCTTCATGAGCACGTGTTGCTTTGCCTTGAGGATCAGAGGATAAGGTTTTCACCTATTGGCCCACCTGACTTTTGGGTATATAAGCCTCCTTGGTGTTATTGAATAAAAGGGTTCTTACCAGTGACTAGAAGTCCATGTCTCTGTCTGTCTGTCTGTCTGTCTGTCTGTCTGTCTGTCTGTCTGTCTGTCTGTCTGTCTGTCTGTGCTGTCTCTGTGTGTCGTTGTGTGTTTCAACCTCCAACCCATTGCCCGAAGCTCGCGAACTGTATGGTAGCACATAGAGCGCAGACAGGCATTGTGCGCTGCAACCAATGTGTTTACAGGGAAAGGTCAGTTCCGGCACCCTCTTCATTATTGCTAGGAGTCTGAGCTGGCATCATCCTTGTGGATTCCTAGGAATTTCCCTATCACCAGGTTTCTCCCTAATCCCATAATGGCTCCTTCTATCAAGATATCTCTTTTATTGCTCTCTGATTCTGTTTCTCCCCCAACGTGTCCATCCCATTCCCTCACATTCTCCTCCACGATCTGTTCCCCTCTACTGCCCTACTTGCCCCAGTTTACCCAGGAGATCTCATTTAATTGGCCTTCCCAGGACGATCCATGCATCCCTCTTAGGGTACTCCTTGTTGCCTATCTTCTCTGTAGCTGTGAACTGTAGTCTGGTTTTCCTTTTTTTTTGACATCTGTTATCCAATTATGAGTAATCACACACTCTGTTTGTTTTTCTGTGTCTGGGTTACCTCACTCAGGATGATTTTTTTTTCTATTTCCATCCCTTGCCTGTAAATTTCATGATTCATTTTTTTTTTTGAGACAGGGTTTCTCTGTAGCTTTCTTGCCTGTCCTGGAACTAGCTCTTGCAGACCAGGCTTGTCTTGAACTCACAAAGATCTGCCTGCCTCTGCCTCCTAATTGCTGGGATTAAAGGCGTGCACCACCACCGCCTGGCTATGATGTCATTTTTTTTAACAGCTGAATAATACTCCATGGTGTAAATGTACCACATTTACTTTATCTGTTCTTCAGTTGAGGGATGTCTAAGTTGTTTCTAGGTTCTGGCTATTAGGAATAATGCTGCTAAGAACATTGTTGAATAAGTGTCCTTATAGTATGATTGAGTATCCTTTGGATATATGCCAAAGAGTGGTATCACTGGATCTTGAGGTAGATTGATTCCTAATTCTCTAAGAAGTTGCTATGGTGCTTTTCAAAGTAGCTTTGCAGGTTTGCAATGGCTCCCCCAGCAGTGGAGGAGGGCTCCCCTGACTCCACATCCCCTCCAGCATAAGCTCTCCTCAGTATTTTTTATCTTAGCCATGCTCACAAAAACAAGATTGTATCTCAGAGTCATTTTGCTTTGTATTTCCCTGATGATTAAGGATGTTGAGAAATTCCTTATATGTCTTTTGGACATGTGAGATTCTTCTATTGGGAATTCTCTGTTTATATCCATACCCCATTTTCTAAAATTGGATTATTTAGTATTTTGATGTCCAGTTTCTACAGTTCTTTATATATTTTGGAGATCAGTCCTCTGTCTGATGTGGGGTTGGTGAAGAACTTATTCCATTGAGTTTGCTGCTGTTTTGTCTTACTGACCGTCCTTTGTCTTATAGAAGATTCTCAGGTTCAGTGGGTCTCACTTATTGTTTCACTCAGTGTATGTGCTACTGTCACTATATTTAGCAATTGGTCTCTTTTGAGAATGTGTTCAAGGCTCATTCCCACTTTCTCTTCTATCAGGTTTAGTGTAACTGTATTTATGTTGACTTTGATCTACTTTGACTTGAGTTTTATAAATAGTGATATAAATGGATCTTTTTGAAATTTTCTACATGTTGACATCCATTCCAGCACCATTTGTTGAAGATGTTTTCTTTTTTCCATCATACAATTTTGGTTTCTTTGTCAAAAATCATGTGTTCATAGGTTTGTGGATTAATGTCAATGTGAAAGACCATAAATGCATTTGTAAGGCCCCTCAAACTTAAGACATTTTTCTAAAACCTTACACTCACTCTCTCTTGGAAACTGATAGTTGCCTACACACACACATGCTGGACTACTCAACCTCCTGTGTCCTTGTGAATAATCTTCAAACATAACTCCATTCTGGGATTTAAGGCAAAAACAACCCACAGATGTTGACTCAGTTCCTGATGTATTGATTCAGTCACTGAATCAAGGTCAGGATGGCCCACAGATGCTCCCCCTCACCTCACCCAATCACGCAGCTACTCTCCTGTCCTGGCACAGACCAATCACTGATAGTAACCCTTTGAATAAGCCAATCCAATTAGTTTCCTCCCTTGTTTCTGTGGCTTTTTGCTTTAAAAGATGGGCTATAACAACTATCGAATGTCCTTCATATCCCAAACCTGAAGGACCCTGTCATGACAAAATACAAATCCTCTTGCTTTTGCATCAATTGTGGTTGTGTGAGTGGTGTCTGGAGCAACTCCTCCCTGATGTTTGGACTTCTAGTCCAACAAATGTCTTTGATTCAATTCCATTGGTCCATGTGTCTGTTTTAATGTGAATACCAAGCTTATTATTATTATTATAGCTCTATAGTAGAGTTTTAAGTCAAGGATGGTGGAACAATCTACAGATTAAATTAAATCCCCCTCAAAATCCCAGCACAATTATTCACAGACATGGAAAGAACAATATTCAATTTCATATGAAGAACAAAAATCTCAGACTAGTTAAAACAATCTTGTCAAATGATTTCTAAAGTTTAACAATTATTTAGAATATAACAAAACAGGCATATTGCAAAATGACACAAAATAAAAGGCTCTGGTGTGGGGAAATTACAGTAATTCTCAACATAATGAGAAATTTAGAAACTGTGCCATATGACCACCTGGGAAACACGATTCAAATAATTTTTTGAGAGTCCAAATCTTATCTATTATACATAGAGTGTATAACTATGTTTACTTGATTGCTAGGTCTAAAGGATGACCTGTCTCATTCTCAACAAAATAACGTGAATATTATTAGTGAATATAAAATCATAATGCACAAAAACTTCACCATCATGATACTTACAATGAGATTTTGGCCTTTTTAAAAATTCCTTGTTTGATCTGGACAGACAAAGTTGAAGCAGAACACAGGTTGAGTGGGTGTTATATAGTCTACAGGTATAATATGGCTTAGGTAAAATAAAATCAATCAGGCATGGATGCTGTTCTGCCATGAAGGATGTGAGTTCTGATCCAACCCAGCAGTTTGTAGGTAGATCCTGGTTTTGGGGAGGGTGAATGGAGCAGATGATTATGTGAACTTACCCAGGTAAAGCCTGAAGAAAGATGTATCAAATACTTTTGGGCAAAAACTCAACACAGAATTTCTTGTTAATTACTTGAAATTAAGTATGTTAAATTGTAAAACTTAATTTCATAAAGAATAAAATTAAGACAAAAATCTCTAAGAGTAAATTGTTCATCAAATTTAATTATAAACATATTAACCTTTGTAATCTTAAAAATAATGCCAATATTCTAATTGAGGAGATAAAGCCTCAACTGGAAATTTCTCATCACTTAATGAAGAACCCAGTTTTATATCTAATCAAGTTGTTCTCCAAAGGGAACCCACAAAACAAGCCATGCTGTTGCCAAGGTGACTGACTGTTCTTCACAAACTGACGATAAGGCCCTATTGCTGAATATAACACGCACACAGCTCATTGAACACATAGAAGTCAGGCTGGTATCTTCCTTCACCCTTCATTGCTATGGACTAGCATTTATGCTATTGGGAGGTACATTACAGAGTACCAAAGGAGAAAGGTAAACAAACCATCTACAAATCCTTGAATCTACAATGCTGGCATGCCTTCAAGAAATGCTGGTGCAATAGTGGCACGAAACTTGTGAGACTCACTCACCAGTATCTACTTGGATTTGAGTTTCACTCTATTAAAGGGAACCCAATCCCAACACTGGTTGGATGATCTAAGGCCTGAGATGAGATAGCCCAGTGAAAGAGTCAAAAATCAAATATTACTGTTCTGCTAGGAAACCATAACAATAAAATGATTCTTAATTATAGTCTCCTACATCAATACATCAGTGCCTCACTCAGCCATCATCAGAGCAGCTTCCTTCTGCAGTATATAGGAACAAATACTGAAAACCACAAGTTGACAATATACAGAGCTTAAGAGACCTAGTAACACTCAATCCTCAATGAGAGGTCTTCATCAAATTCCTGTTCTTAGGGCACATATGACACAATGAAAGTGGAAGCAGAAAACCTGTAAGAGCCAGCAGGGATGTAGGGCACTACGGAAACAAGGTCTTCTAAATATGGCAATACATTTGAATTCACAGAGACTGAGGCAGCATGCATGCATATAATCTTCACAGGTCTGCCCCAGGTGGATTCCAGCAATGAACAAAGGGGACACATGACTCCATCCCTAACCTAGAGGTTACCTCCAATTAATGCCCACTGGATTTTCTCCAAAGGAGACTCATTGACCTCATGCCTAGTACTGAATGGCCATCAGAAAATGAACTAAATGACAACACTGGAGATTGGTTGTCTCATATTTTGTCAGGGCTTTACAATTTTTTTATTATTCTGTTTTTAGTAATCATACAGGTCTTTTGTGTATACATTGCAACTTCTTTGATTTTCAGTCATTCCTGTGTTACTAATGAGTATCTCTGAGATTATTGGTTTTTATGATTTTCCTTGTCTTTGTTTTTATTTATTAATTTTGTCCTATTCTAACTTGTTTAATTTAGTTTTATATTATTTTATTTTTATCCTTTATGTGACGTTTGTTTTCAAAGGAGAGATGGAAGGGTGCGGACTTGTATGAAGGGGAGGTGTGGAGTATCTTCATGGATTTGGGGAAGGAGAAATGATAATTAAAATACATCATATGAAAGTAATCTTTACATTAAGGTAAATAGAAAAATAAAAGGATGACTAATGGTACATCGCTCGAAAAGACATTTATACCACTAACTAGAGGCTAAGAGAACATTTCAGGAAGATGAGAGGGAAAGAATGTAAGCTCCAAAAGATAGGAAGAAGGGCTATTAAATGCCATTTTAGAAATATGACTAAACCATGACCAATGTAAGCTCCCAACAATGATGCCTACTAGCACTGATCTTATAAAAAATTGGGCCTATGCAACAATCAGGACTGGATTAAGCAGGGGTTCACTGCACCTTACCATTTAGCAGTGAGCTATTGGTAAATAAGAAATACAGAAAAATGGGTAGGCAGTATGTAATTGTGTAACCTCTACAGAGCCCTTGCAACTCTAATGGTTATGAGTAAACCTCTGGTCACACAGATGGACCTAATAAAATTCTGGAACACAAAACAAACTAACAAAATCCTAAGTAAGGGGAAGAGTTTTGTAAGAAAGAAGGTAAGCCTGCAAGAGTTGGAGAAAAATGAGAGGTGGTTAAGTGGGAAGAAAGCAGAATGTGTTAAAAAAAAATGCTGATCTTAGACACAAATTTCCTGAGAAGATTCTATATGATGATTCTACTAGTTAACTTTACTAATTAACTAAAAAGAGAAAGAAAGAAAATAAACATGTAAAAATAGGTAGGTGTAGATATAATTTAGTCAAAGTTAATGATAATGGCATACTTAAGTAATATGCATAAAATACATTTATTCACAGTAGCATGAAGGAGAAGTAAATCTGGAAAGCTTTCCATGGAAAAGAATTTAAAAGAAGCTTCTAATTTGTATCTAAAAAATACAAATAGTTTGTAACTTGACAGCCTATTTAAAAACAGATCTCACTGGCACTAAACAAATGTTTGCTTAAATCATAAGATAATTATTTCTATTTGTTGTGAAAAATATAGGGGGGATTCATGCTTTCTTTATCTTGGATAACCAATTATAAAATATAGAACTCTGTTACTTTTGAGATTATTCCAGTAACCTTTGTCATATGCAACTATGCAAAATATATTCTCCCAATTTAGACCATGTACAGCATTGCCTTGACCTATTTTTAACATCTGTTTCAATTGTGTTTATCATGAACTCTTATTTCCTGTATTTATTAGAACTCAGTTTGGGAAGTGATCTGTCTATATGCTATAGACAGAATACATAAGGTATAATTTGGAATAAACATTCTTGGCTCTGTGTTAACAATGCACTGAAAGAAAATTCTGTAGCTTCCATTTAAACCTGGCAAATTATCCAAGATACACACTGAGACAGAACTGTTTTTGTTGCTAGTTAAATTACCTTCAATAGTGAGATGACAACCTACATAGTACATATTAATAGAGAAATAAAGCCCTTCAGTCATTGAGCCAGAATAGCAACTCTGAGTTGTCATATTTCAGTTACTTTAACGGCCACAGGGGATCAGAAAAAATTCCTGGATCGATCCTAAAGAAAAGTGGTTACTGATAAATAGTTCACAGTTCAAATAGAAGCACTATCTAGTGAGTAACATGGCTGTATCTCTCCAAACAGCAAGGCAAACTTCCTAATGACACTTTATTACAAATTACAGTGTGCCTTTTTATGTTAGTTTTCCTAGATAGGATTATATTATAACTGTTAGTCAGAAACTGGTTTTAGGTTGGGAAGAAATAACATTTTAGAAAGAGATATCAAAGATTTCGTTCATCCTTCATAATCATATACGGAACGAGACAGCATGCCAATGTTGATCTCCTACTATAAGATATCATGGTTTATACTGGGTTGAGTGAAGCTATCAGTCAGTTTCTACAAGTCAATTAAAGGGAGTTTGTGGGGCTACTCTGTAGGCCCATATTTCCTACAAGATGTAACAGCCAAGTTCTCTGGCCATACAACATAGAAAGTTACCATGTTTTGTGGGACATATCAGAGCACATTCAAGTCTTTCTGGTCCATTAGCTGAAGGTAATGGTTTAGCCGATGAACTTACAAAAATAATTGCTCTATCTCAGATTGAACTTGCTCAGCAGTCACAAGCTTTGCACCATCAAAACGGTTTAAGTTTAAGAAAGCAATTTAAGTTGACCAGAGAAGCTGCTCGCCAAATTGTTAAGCAATGTAAGAGATGCCCACAATATCTACCCGTGCCTCATTTGGGGGTAAATCCCCGAGGACTGCTTCCTAATCATATATGGCAAGTGGATGTGACTCATGTTACTGAATTTGGAAAATTGAGATACATGCATGTGACAATCAATACTTATTCAGGATTCATGATGACCATGGCAGAAATTGGGGAAGCTGCCAAGCATGTAATAACTCATTGCTTGAAATACTTTTCATGCATGGGAACCCCAAAAGTAATAAAGATGGACAATGGGTCTGGATATGTGAACAAAGCATTTCAAAGCTTTTGTGCTCAATGGACTATTGTACATAAGACTGGTATTCCTTATAATCCTCAAGGGCAAGGTATTGTGAAGTGTGTGCATAGCTCTTTGAAAATACAACTCCAAAAGATAAAAGCAGGGGAGTTGTATCCTCAGACGTCACACAATGCCTTAAATCATGCACTGTTTACACTAAATTTTCTAAATATGGATGTCCATGAGCGATCAGCTTAATACTACAAAGACCACCTTTGCTAAAGCAAAGTGGAGAGACCCTTGCACTGGAATATGAAAAGGGCCATAGCCCATATTAATTTGGGGTCGAGGGCATGTTTGTGTTTTTTTCCCAGGCGAGATGGCTTCCAGAGCAACTGATTTGATGCATTCAGCAGGAAGAATACCAGACATGATGACAGCAGAGCTGATAATGGCCAAGCAGGAGAAATGGAATAAGAAGAGATCTAGGAGGAACCTGTGATCCAGCTTTCCCAGACCCCACAGAGAAGAATGCCTGTTTCAGGACCTGTAACTGCCACCACTCTGTGCTACAGGATGCCATTCTGCCTCCAGAGACTTTGAACAAACAGACCCTGCTGAGATGACCTGACTATGAAGTCTGAGGATTGCTGTGGTTTGAACCTGTTTGCTTTAGAGCTAAGATGCACACTGAATATTTGAGTGTTTCTTTAATTTTTCCATTCAAATATTTACACTTCCTCTCCTCCCATTCCCCTCCTGCTCTCCCTCCCCCTCTTCCCTCCCCCTCCATCCATAAGAGAGGACAGGGTACCCTGCCCTGTGGGAAGTTCAAGGCCCTCCCCCCTCCATCCCGGCCTAGGAAGGTGTGCATCCAAATAGACTAGGGTCCCAAAAAGCCAATACATGCAGTAGAAACAAGTCCCAGTGCCATTATCGATGGCTTCTCAGTGCCATCGATAATTGGCAGCCACATTCAGAGAGTCCGGTTTGATCACATGCTGGTTCACTACTGGTCCAGTTAGATTTGGTGAGCTCCCATTAGATCAGGCATGCTGTCTCAGTGGGTGTACCAACTACTCGTGGTCCTGACTTCCTTGCACATCTTCTCCCTCCTTCTGCTCTTCAACTGGACCTTGGGAGCTCAGTCCATTGCTCTGATGTGGATGTGGGTCTCTGCCTCTATCTCCATACATCGCCAGACATAGATTCTATGGTGATATTAGAGATAATCATCAATGTGATAGTGGGGCAAGGCCAGTTCAGGCACCCTCTCCTCTGCTGCCCAAAGACATGGCTAGGGACATCCCTATGGACATCTGGGATCCCCTCTAGAGCCAAGTTGCTTGCCAACCCTAAAATGGCTCCCTTAATGTAGATATCTTCTTCCTTGCTCCTGTATCCACCCTTCCTCCATCTCCACCCTCCCACTCCCACAAGCTCTCCCCAATCCTTCCCTTCTCCCTTCTCCTTCCCCCTCTCCATTTCCCCCAAACCTAACCCCACCCCCATGCTCCCAACTTTTGCCTGGCAAACCTGTTTGCTCCAAATAACAGGAGGATCTATATATATTTTTGGTTTGGTTCACCTTGCTATTTGGCTTCTCTAGGCTTGTGAACTATAGGCTCAATGTCCTTTGTTTATGGCTAGAATCCACTAATGAGTGAGTACATACTATATTCATCTTTTTGGGTCTGGGTTATCTCACTCAGGATAATATTTTATATTTCCATCCATTTGCATGCAACATGCAAGATGTCATTGTTTTTTGCCACTGAGTAGTACTCTAATGTGTATATATTCCAAACTTTCTTTATCCATTCTTCCATTGAGGGGCATCTAGGTTGTTTCGAGGTTCTGGCTATAACAAATAATGCTACTATGAACATATGTGAACAAATGCTTTTGTGGTAAGATTGGGCATCTTTGGGTATATTCCCAAGAGTGGTATTGCTGGATCCTGAGGTGGGTTGATTCCCAATTTCCTGAGAAACTGCCACACTGATTTCCAAAGTGGTTGTACAAGTTTGCATTCCACCAGCAATGGTTCAGTGTTCCCCTTACTCCACATCCTCTCCAGCATAGGCTATCATTGGTGTTTTTGATTTTAGCCATTCTGACAGGTGTAAGATGGTATATCAAAGTTGTTTTGATTTGCATTTTTCTGATTGCTAAGGAAGTGGAACATGACCTTAATTGTTGTTTGTCCATTTGAACTTCTTCTGTTGATAATTCTTTGTTCAGTTCAGTTTCCCATTTTTAATTGGGTTAATTATGATTTTAATGTCTAGTTTCTTGATTTCTTTATATATTTGGAGATCAGATGTTTGTCTGATGTGGGGCTGGTGAAGATCTTCTCCCATTCAGTAAGTTGCCTTTTTGTCTTAATGACAGTGTCCTTTGCTTTACAGAAGCTTCTCATTTTTAGGAGGTCCCATTTGTTCATTGTTGTTCTTATTGTCTGTGCTACTGGGGTTATACTTAGGAAGTGGTCTCCTGTGCCCATGTGTTACAGTCTACTTCCCACTTTCTCTTCTATCAGGTTCAGTGTGGTCAGATTTTTGTTGTGGTCTTTAATCCATTTGGACTTGAGTTTTGTACATGGTGATAGATATGGATCTATTTTCATTCTTCTACAGGTTGACATCCAGTTATGCCAGCACCATTTCTTAAAGATGCTTTCTTTCATCCAATGTATAATTTCAACTCCTTTGTCGAAAATCAGATGTTCATAGTTTTGTGGGTTAATATTCTAGTCTTCGATTCAATTACATTGGTCAATGTCTCTGTTTTTATGCCAATACCAAGCTGTTTTCATTACTATAGCTCCGTAATAGAGTTTTCTGGTGTCCTCTTCAATTTCTTTCTTCAAAGCCTTAAAGTTCTTGTCAAATATATCTTTCACTTCCTTGGTTAGTGTTACCCCAAGATACTTTATTCTATTTGTGGCTATTGTGAAAGGTGAAGTTTCTCTGATTTCCCTCTCTGCTTCTCCATCCTTTGTGTATAGGAAGGCTAGTAATTTTTTTTGAGTTTATTTTGTATCCTGCCATATCACTAAAGGTATTTATCAACTGTAGGAGTTCTTCAATAGAATTTTTGGTGTCACTTATGTACACTAACATATCATCTGCAATTAATAAAAGTTTGACTTCTTTGTTTACAATTCAATCCCTTTGACCTCCTAATGCTGTCTTATTGCTATTGCTAAAACTTCAAGCACTATGTTGAAGAAATATGGTGAGAGTGGACAGCCTTGTCTTGTTCGTGATTTTAGTGGAATGGCTTTGAGTCTCTCTCCATTTAATTTGATGTTAGCTGTTGGCTTGCCATATATTGATTTTTATTATACTTAGATATGATCCTTGTATCACTAATCTCTCCAAGACCTTTATCATAAAGGGGTGTTGAATTTTGACAAATGCTTTTTCAGCATCTGATGAAATGATCATATGGTTTTTTTTCTTTCAGTTTGTTTGTGTGATGGATTACATTGATAGATTTTCATATGTTGAACCATCCCTGCATCTCTGGGATGAAGCCTACTTGATCATAATGGATGATTTTTTGATGTGTTCTTGGATTCGTTTTGCCAGTTTGAGAATTTTTGCATCCATGTTCATGTGAGATTGGTCTGTAATTCTCTTTCTTGGTTGAGTCTTTGTGTGGTTTTGGTGTCAGGGTAACTGTAGCTTCATAAAAAGAGTTTGTCAAATACTCTTCTGTTTCTATTATGTGAAACACTTTAAGGAGTATAGGTATCAGCTATTTTTGGAAGTTCTGGTAAAATTCTGCATTAAAAACATCTGCTCCTGGGCTTTTTTTGGTTGGGAGGTTTTTGATGACAGCTTCTATTTCCTCTTGACTTATGGGTCTATTTAAATTGTTCACCTGGTCTTGATTTAATTTTGGTATATTGTGTTTATCTAAAAAAATGTCGATTTCTTTTACATTTTCCAACTTTGTAGCATATAGGCTTTTGTAGTAATACCTAAAGATTCTTTGTATTTCCACATTGTCTGTTGTTATGTCCCCCTTTTCATTTCTGATCTTGTTAATTTGAATGTTCTCTCTCTGCCTTTTATTAGATTCGATAGGGGTTTGTCAATCTTGTTGGTTTTCTCAATGAACCAGCTCTTTGTTTCATTGATTCTTTGGATTGTTTTCTGTGTTCCTATTTTGTTGATTACAGCCCTCAGTTTGATTATTTCCAGTCTTCTACTCCTCCTTGGTGAGTCTGCTTCTTTTCTTTCTAGAACTTTCAGCTGTGCTGTTAAGTCTCTAATGTGAGTTTTCTTCACTTTTTTAATGTGGGCACTTAGTGCCATGATCTTTCCTCTTAGCACTGCTTTATTAGTGCCCCATAGGTTTGTGTATGTTGTGTCTTTATTTTCATTGAATTAAAGAAAGACTTTAATTTCTTTCTTTATTTCTTCCTTGACCCAGGGTTGGTTCAGTAGTTGACTGTTCAGTTTCCATGAGTTAGTAGGCTTTTGGGGGTAGAATTGTTGTTAAATTCTAACTTTATTCCATGGTGATCCAATAAGACACAGGTGGTTAATAAATTTTTTTGTATCTGTGGAAGTTTTCTTTGTTACAGAGTATGTGATCAATTTTAGAGATGGTTCCATGAGATGCTGAGAAGAATATATATTCTTTCCTATTTGGGTGGAATGTTCTATAGATGTCTGTTAAATCCATTTGATTCACTACCTCCATTAGTTCTCTTATTTCTCTTTTAAGTTTCTGTCTGGTTGACCTGTCCATTGGTGAGAGAGGAATGTTGATGTCTCCCACTATTAGTGTGTAGGGTTTGATATGTGCTTTGAGTTCTAGTAATGTTTCTTTTATATATGTGGGTGCTTTTACATTAGGGGCATAGATATTCACGATTGAGACTTCGTTTTGATGAATTGTTCCTGTTATGAGTATAAAGTACCCATCTTCATCTCTTCTGATTGATTTTAGTTTGAAGTCAATTTTGTTAGACATTAGTATAGCCACACCTGCTTGTTTCTTAGTTCCATTTGATTGAAAAACCCTTTTCCCAACCCTTTACTCTGAGATAATGTCTGTCTTTGTGGTTGAGGTGTGTTTCTTGTAAACAGCAGAAAGTTGGATCCTGTTTTCATATCATTCTCTTAATCTGTGCCTTTTTATAGGTGAGTTGAGTCCATGATATTAATGACCAGTGGTTGTTAACTCTGGTTATTACTGATTTTTGGTGGTAGAGTTTGTGTGTTTCCCTTCTTTGAGTTGAGCTGGTAGAGGGTTGCTAGATTTCTGAGTTATTGTGGGCATTATTGGCTTCCTTGGGTTGTGGTTTTCCTTCTAGTATTTTCTCTAAGGCTGGGTTTGTGGATATGTATTGTTTAAATTTGTTTTTATCCTGGAATATCTTGTTTTCTTTATTGATGGTGAAAGAAAGCTTTGCTGGGTATAGTAGTCTGGGCTTGCATCCATGGTCTCTTAGTTTCTGCAGCACATCTGTCCAAGACCTTCTGGCTTTCATGGTTTCCATGGAGAAGTTAGGTATAATTCTGATAGGTTTACCTTTATATGTTACTTGACCTTTTCCCTTGTGGCTCTTAATATTTTTTCTTTATTCTGTATGTTCTATTTTTTGATTATAATATGGCAAGGGGATTTTCTTTTTTTTTTTGGATCCAGTTTATTCAATGTTCTGTAAGCTTATTGCACCTTCATAGGACTGTCCTTCTTTAGGTTGGAAAGTTTTCTTCTATAATTTTGTTGAATATATTTTTTTCTGGGCCTTTGAGCTGTAATCCTTCTCCTTCTTCTACCCCTATTTTCTTAGGTTTGGTCTTTTCATGGTGTCCCTGATTTCCTGGATGTTTTGTGTTAAGAATTTGTTGGATTTGCTACTCAGCAGTAAAAAACAAGGACATCTTGAAGTTTGCATGCAAATGGATGGAAATAGAAAACGCTATCCTGAGTGAGGTAACCCAAACCCAGAAAGATGATTATGGTATGTACTCACTCATTAGTGGACCCTTAGCTCGCAAGCCCAGAGAAGCTGAATACCTAGGTGAACCCAAAGAAAGCATACACAGAACCTCCTGGAAGTTGGAAGCAAACAGGATCATCAAGCAAAAGTTGGAAGCCAGGGGCGGGGATAGAGGTGGGAGAAATTTCATCCGATGGATGGAGATAGAGACAGAGACCCACATTCACATCAGAGCAATGGATT
>PVIU01026503.1:0-13173 GCA_004026605.1 Ondatra zibethicus | reverse complement strand
AGGATGGAAGGGGAGGGAGGAGGGTTAGTGGGGGAGTGAGAGGGGAATGGGAGAAGGGGAGGAAGTGTCAATTTTTGAATGGAAAATTTAAAAAATGTATTTATAATTAAACAAACAAATGAATATGTTTATAATGAAGAAAATTTAGAGTTATGATCAAGTCATGACTGGAGTATCCTGTGAGGCTTGATCATCTCAGGCAGCACCTTAAATCCATTCCTACTGGAGATTTCTCAGGTGGTCTTCCTTGTTCAAACCTGAGTTTTTTTCTTAACTCAGAATGAATCCACAGCCTCTCATTTCCTGTGGAAACAAAAGCAAAATCTCTTCTCCAAAGTAATATACCTGTTGACTTCAATTTTGAAGTCAAGGTATTTTCAAAATACCTATCTTGGATTAATTCTGCAGCATTTATAAGCAAATATCTTTTAGCAGCTGTTGCCCCTTCCTTTACAATTAAAGTGTAATTACACACTTCCCTCTTCCCACTTTTTTCTCCAACTCCTCCCATGTCTATCCCACCCCTCTCCCAAATGTATGACCTCTACTACTTTAGCCATTGTTGTTACATATTCAAAAATTAAACAAATTAATACAACCCACTGTGTCCCTTTGGTGTTGCCAGCACATGTACTTTTCTCAGACTTACCATTCAGCATTGTCTAACAAATCATGGGCCTTATTCTCTGCAAAGAATAATACTTCCTTTTAGCAATTGCAGATTATTTATAGCTCTTTATCTAGTGTTGGAAACTATGAGATTTCCTACTACTATGTTGGGATGTCAAAGATTGTTGTAATTTCTTTAGGTCTTTTTAAGGCAGCCATGTTGATGAGATTTCATGTGTGAAACTTCTCTGTTTTAATTAGAAGGCAGTCATATAGCAGACTGACTGGTTGTCTGGCTCTTTTTCCATTCCCTCTTTTATAATGTTCTCTGAGCCTCGGTTGCAGGTGGTATGCAGTAGATGTGTCAGTTGGGGCTGGGCACTCCACAGTCAATTCTTTGTACTTAGACTAGTTGTGGCTTCCTGTGATGGTTTTGTGCTGTAAAAATAAGCTTCTTTGATAAAGAGGGAAATTTACATTTACATGTGGGTATAAAGATAAGCATTTAGAATGTACTTAAGAATTACACTGATTTAGAAAAGTGATAGTAATATGTCCTCCTTTAAGATCCATGCATTCCCTTGCAATGGGTATTTGTCTATGTTTACAGTTCCAGACATCATTTCCCTGCTAAGTATGCTTTGACTACAATTAAACAATTGCCAATTGCCACAATGATATACTCATGCGTTAAATTTCTCAAAAAATAAACTTAATAAAAACAACAAAAGAAAGCACCATATTGTCAAGGATCCAAAATTTCTTTTGATGGCAGATACTCCTACTTAGGAATTTTATTTGGCTTTATTTGTTGAGAGATTAGTTGAGAAAAGTATATTATTTTACTCATTTCAGGGGCATTATTGAACAGATTCGTGTGGTGGAAGACAATATGAGTATAAGAGAATACTATGAAAAGAGTCCCTGATAGAGTAAGAAATAAGGATTGTAAGGAATCCAAATAGGAAGGCAAAGAAAGTTCTGTCTTTGAAACAATCTCTCTCTAGCCACAAGTTAGTAATTCCACTGAAAACAATTCATGATTAATTACAAATAATAAGACTCAACAATTGTGTGTTTTCCTACACAGAAAATTTTAATTCTCAGTTAAATGACAAATAATTTTTACAGACCAAGAAGCACTAGGCAGTGTTCATGGCTATTGGCAAACAATGGTATTCTATAAAGGGCTTCCAAGTATTTATTTTAGATGTTGTGGGCTATACTTTTTCATTGAAATTCGAGATCAAGATATCAAAAAAAAATAATTGTGAGTATTTTTGGCAAAAGAAAGAACGGGGACAATTCTGAGTTAAGAAACAAGAAACATCTAATTGTCATGTTTCCTTAGATTCCTTTTGCTTACAGCAATTCCCTAAGATGTTCTCTTAATGTTCTTTACAGTTTCTAAGACAGCTAGTGAAGCATTTTGAGGAAAGTTCCTCTATTAAAATTTCTATAATTATGTGTGATCATTATGAGACAAGGGTTATGGGTTTGGAGGATAAAAGAGACTACAAGCTCAAAGTTCCATTTACTGTACCTTATATCAAAGATTCACATAATAAACATGATTCAGAATTATTCCCAATTATGCTCTTCAGGGATAGATAGGATAATTCAAATTTAAACTTAATTTTAAATGTAGTGAGTAACCATATTTTTGAACTGAGGACCTGAGTAAATAGTGTTTTTGTTTGTTTGTTTGTTTGTTTAACTAATCCGGATGCACCAGAAGAACATATACGTTCTTTTAGGTGCTTGATAGATTGGATAAATTCAATTTTGTGATAATTGTAGGCTATCCAGTGGTAAAGGCTGAAATACAGGTGCTTATACTGCTTTTGAACTCAAAAGAATGTTTTAGAGTTGGAAATTGGTCAGCATGTGAAAATCATGGCTGTAGGTAAGATCATTAGGAAGAACATTCAGTGTCAGAGGGTAAAAATATGCATAGGCCAAAGCTCTAGTCATCTAGTCTGCACTTTAATTTTAAACACAAGTTTTGAAGAATAGAGGGGGAAATCAGAGGAATAAGAGGGAATCTAGACTCTATAGGGTACAGATTCATGGAAACTACGTAAACAGTTCTAGGGTCAAATGTTTAAATTATGTAACAATTTGTCAGAATTAGTGTCCAAAAATAGAACTCAGACATTCCTCACAAACGATTGGTTGCCAACTTTATACCATATTTGGAAATCCTTTGGGTAAGATGGACATAGTCCATTGGCTAGGTCAAGAAGGAAGTCTTCATTCCTGTCAGCAAAAACAGTCACAATGGAGTCATATGTTGATGCTGAAAATTATAGGGAATGTAATAAAACAAAAGAAAAACTACAGTGATTTTTTTTTGACAGAGTTTGATTATGACAAAGACGGAGGAAATGGAGTAGCTTTTGGAATATAAATTTTTAAAAAACCAGGATATTCAAAAATGGAAGACACAAGCGTGTTTCAAGGCCAAGAGATAAATCTCTGCAATGAGAGTCTGAAGGTGGTTGAGAAAACAAAAGCTATCAGAACAAAACCTCTGGAAACAGAAAAGGTAGAATCTCCAACACAAATGGAAAAATTAGCCTTGGATGTTAATCCTCTATGTTGTTATTTTAAACTTCCTAGGTTCAATGGACTTCTATAAAGGAAGAGAAATGATAATATAAGTATCTATTATGAAAGAATACTTATTAGAATAACCTAAATTTTGGGATCTGAGTAGTTCAGTAATGTCTGCCTTCACACTGTAGAGGATGCTTGATTGCTACTCAGTTCATGAGCTTGACGCTTTTCCAAAGTTCCGAGGGCAGGGAGGATCTTGGAAAGCCATTGATTATCAGACCTTATTAAAGTAGTGAAGTCCCTAAGAGAGACATACATGGATCTAATCTACATGGGAAGGAGAAAAAGACAAGATCTCCTGAGTAAATTGGGAGCATGGGGACCTTGGGAGAGGGTTGAAGGGGAGGGGAGAGGCAGGGAGGGGAGCATAGAAAAATGTAGAGTTCAATAAAATCAATAAAAAAGGAAAAAGGGAGTTAACAATCTGGGTTTTGATATCAGCAAAATGTGGAAGAAGCAGCATCTTTAGCAGCCATAGTAGCATCAGTGACACTATTAGCAACATTGGCAGCAGAGGAAGGAAGGTAATAGATGAATTCTCTATCAAGACACCAAGACAAACAGGAAAAAAAAAACCCAAATCTGTTCCTTTGGAACTTCTAATGCCTGGACTACCATTGAAAAATGCTGGACTACCATTGAAAAATGCTGGACTACCATTGAAAAATGCTGGACTACCATTGAAAAATGCTGGACTACCATTGAAAAATGCTGGACTACCATTGAAAAATGTTGGCCGCATTTAGGTTGGGCCTACCCACTTGTATGATTCTTATCAAGAGAATCTCTCGCAGGTATGCCCACAGACTTATTTCTTTTTTGATTTCATATCCAGTCAAATTGACAACCAAAATCAACTATCATACTTTCCTAAAATAAGACATTTAGTAGAATTTTCTTTGTAGTTTCACTGTCTGACACATTACTTAGGCTTTCCAAATTTTAGCATAAGAAAGAGAGGAAGGAAGGAAGGAAGGAAGGAAGGAAGGAAGGAAGGAAGGAAGGAAGGAAGAAAGGAAGAAAGGAAGGAAAGAAGAAGAGGAAAAATAAGAAAAGAGTAGAGAGGAAAGGAAGAAAGGAAAAGTATAAAGTGAAAGAAAAGAGAAAGGAATGAAAGAAGAAAGGAAGAATTATTTCTGTTTTAAAATCAGCTATGATATTCCAGAAGATTTTTACACTAGCATGGGAAGTGCCAGTGGGGCAGCAACGCTCTCCCCAGCTTAGAATGCTGCAGTGTTTCTATCCTGCTGAGAATGCGGCACCTGGATGTATTAGATAGGATTCTCTAAAGTAGCAAAACTCATAAAATGAATTGTTTTATCTGTATATAAAGAAAGGGGATTTATCAGAATCACTTGCAGGCTATGGTCCAACTAATCCAGCAATGGGGCTCCATGGCTGGAAAGTTCAAGAATCCAGAAGTTGTTCAGTCCACAAGGCTGGACATCTCAGGTGGTCTTTGGTATATGATGGAATTCGGAAGAAGTAGGTGCTAATGCCAGTGAAGGAATTACCTTATTAGCAAGGTGAAAGCTTGCAGTCAAAGAGCAAAAGCTTTCTTCTTCCATGCCCTTTATAGTCTTCCCGTAGCAGAAGGTGTGGCCTAGATTAAAGGTGTGTCTTCCTGCCTCAAGATCCAGATCAAAGGTACATATCTTCCTACCTCAAAGGTCTGAACTAGACATGAATTCACCCACTTCAAACCAAGCAAAGATCTCTCACAGGTGTGCCCTCCATTTCCGAATTGTAGTTCATTTCAGATGTTGTCAAGATGCCAATCAAAATTAGCAACCACACTGAACAGATGTCAAAGACCTGTACAGAGAAGGGAAGGGCTATAAACAGGAGCTAGAAGATTCAAGAGTCAATTTGGATTTCTTTCCAAGATGTTGAGATATGAACTTGACCAAATTTGAAAATTCTTTCTTCTGTGGCAGAATAAAATTGTCTGTTATTGCTCACTGACTATAGGAAGGAAATAGTGAAGATAAATCTTTAAGTTATGATTATGTGATTTTTACTGATTATATGTCTGAATCCCTCTGGTAGACTAGACTTCCTGGATCTTAAAAACGGGCAGGGGCATTAATGTGTGTAGGACTATCTACTCCATCTACAAGTCGAGGACAATGCAAGATCTAGAAATGGACTTTGTAGTAATTGTGGATATTCTTTGTTGAGATGTAATCTACATAGGAATGTTAAGAATGGTAGGAAACTTGATCAAACTAGCTTATGTAAGAACTGAAATGCAGGGATTTGTTGCTTTTTCCAGAAGTCACCTGTGCTAAATGACAATTGTGACAAATGACAAATAGCTAAAATATTATCATGTTATATAATCTCTTCACCTCCTTTTGATTTGGTAATTAAATATTTGAATACAATTTCAATGTAATGTGTGAGATTTAGGGTTGTGACTTAAATTTGAAGACAGAGTCCTTCACACCTTTATAAAAAATATAACTTCCCTACTAATTTCAGATGACAAAATAGTCTCAGAGCAGGGAGGTCACTAATGCAAAGCTACACATCTTATATCATCATAAATTCTTAGACTTAAGGGCTTCAATAAAACTTAAATGGGAGAGGACAACTTGAATTAAAATTGTGATTCCACCTCTCATTATCTGTAGAACTTGGAGGTTTTTAGTTACTGTATTTAATTATTCATTTTCTCAAATCTAAAGTGGGTATATTGATATTAACTTCATGGACTTATGACAGAGATCACATAAAATTGCATGTTAGCATGCATTGCCTCTAAATCCTTATATACTGTACTAGTTAGTTTTTTCCTCTAGATGTAACATGAGGGGCCTGCTTGTTGGGGTTTCTGTCCTGCCCAGTTCCCCCAGCCATTTAGTCCCAGAGAAAATCACACAGAGTCTATATTAGGTTATAAACTGATTGGCTCATTAGCTCAGGCTTCTTATTAGCTTTTGTAACTGATATTAACCCATTATCCTTATCTATGTTAGCCACATGGCTCAGTACCTTTTTCAGCGGGGCAGGTCACATGCTGCTTCTTCGGTGGTCTAGGAAGCTTCCTGCTTCCCAGAATTCTCCTATTCTCCTTACTCTGCCTCTACTTCCTGTCTGGTTGTCCCACATATACATCCTGGCTAATGGCCAATCAGCATTTATTTAAATCATGATTGACAGAATACAGACAATTCTCCTGCACCATCTAGACACAAACTAGATTCAACTTGGAGGAGGAAATCTCATTGGGACATTGCCTTCGTCAGATTGGCCTGTGGACAAACCTGTGGGACATTTTCTTGACTGATGATTGATGTATGAGGGTCCAGCTTACTAAGGGCAATACCATCCTTAGCAGGTTGATCTGGGTTGTATAAGAAAGCAGGCTGAGTCGATCGTGAACAGTAAGGTATTAATCCATGTTCATTACTTTATGATCTGTACTTTAGTTCCTACCTTCAGAGTCCTGCTTGAGTTCCTGCCTTGGCTTCTCTTAATAATGGATTATAGCCTGTAAGGCTGATAAAGCCTTCCCTCCCCCAAGTTGCTTGGTTATGGTGATTATCATAGCTGCAAACATCAACAGGAAAGGTAACTAGGGCATACTGCATGAATTTTAGATTAGATAGTCAAAGCCCAAGAAAGCAAAGTGACTGCTGCTCATTAAAATAAATCTGTGCAAGTTTCTAAAGGAAGGAAACAGTCAAGAGTCCGACCCAGCTATGAAACCCATGATTCACAACAGTAACCACTATTGTGGCACATGTACCTTGGTGGTAACCAACAGCTTTCTATTTGGACTTCAGACCCACTCAACAAGAGGGAAATTATACCTGATACTGGAAACCTAGCCAAATACTCAATGATAGTGAAGTCAGAGATCTTGGAGAAGAACCTAGAACAACTATTTTACTAAACAAGCATAATCCATAACCACACTCTAAATGTTCCTATACCCACATTAAGGAATTTTTTTTTTTTTGCAGAAGACGGAAACCATTACAGAAAACCCACAACCCATCAAAAATACAAAAACAAAAAAAACCCAAAAAACATAATTGTGTCAATCAGTCATTAAAGGTTCATTTTCAACTTTCTGTAACACAAAAAATAAAACCCAGAAACAGATATTGAGGACAAGTTCAAGATCAGAAAAGTGTAACAGCCAAGCCACTAGAGAAGTCTTACCTCTACCAAGGCTGGGTGACTGCAGACAAAGCCCTTGGCCTCTATCTCCTCCTGTCTTATATTTCCCTCTAGTGCAGGGGTTAAAGGCATGTGACTCCCTAGTACTAGGATTAAAGGTATGAGCCACCATCACCTGCATCTGTTTCTGCATTTATCTTGTGTAGCCCAGGCTGGACTTGAACTCACCGAGATCCATCTGCCTCTATCTCCCAAATCCTGGGATTAAAGGTGTGTGACACCATTGCCTGGCCTCCAGGAGCTTAGTTTTACCTTCTGATCTTTAGGCAAGCTTTATTTATTAAAACATAAATAAGCTGGATGGTGGTGGCATACACCTTTAATCCCAGCATTTGGGAGGCAGAGGCAGGTGGATCTCTATGAGTTAAGGCCAGTCTGGTCTACAAAAGATAGTTCAGGGCAGGTTCCAAAGCTACAGAGAAACCCTGTCTCAAAAGCAAAGCAAAGCAAAACAAAACAAAAAACAATAAAAAACCATAAATAAAATATCACTATAACTTTTGCATCCAAAGTCCAGTGATCATTTCAGAAGAGGGGGCAGAAAGACTGTAAAAGCCAGAGGAACAAGAAGTTTGTTGTGAGATCGTGTCACTTAGAAATGTCAGAATCTACACCCATGAAGTCTCAACAATGTGAATGCCTAAACATAATTTGAATAAATACAATAATGCTAGGGTATGATGGAGGAAATCCCAGGAAGCCTCAACCTTACACAAAGTACTAAAGGCAACTAAGGAATGATAAACCCTGGAGAAATGGTCTTCCCTAGGGAAGAGCATAACAATTGGGTTATCCATCACTAAGTGGTCAGCCCACATGCACATATACATGAAACATTATACAGAGTAAGCTGCTTGTACTTAGATATTTAGTTATATATTTGTATAAGCACAATTAGTAAAAAAGAGGGCATTGAGTAAAAAAGAGGATGGAAGGGAACATAGAATGGTATAGAAGAAAAAAAGGGAAGGGTAATGATATAATTATATTATAATATTAAAAATGATGTTTTCAAAACAGGCAAACTAAAAATCTGACAAAATGTTGTTATAAAATTTAAGCAATGGTGCCTAGCACTAGGTAGGCACTCATTTAGTTTCCTCTTCCTTTTTGTCTTCCTCACTACTCTATGGTTTCACTAATGATATATTGTAAAGAACTCTTAAGTACATCTTAGAAATGTGTTACTTCTATCCATAAATACAGCACTTCCCACGTCTGCAAAGTATGTGCACAGGTGTAGTGATAAATATTTCAACAGTCACTACACCAACTACTCAGAATCCCTTATGCATGGGTTATAATGTATCTAAATGCTTTTTTTTTTACAGTGTGCTTCCTGAATTGTTAATCTATTCTAATCATCTTGATGAGATGTTAATAAGAAACCCATTACCCAAATAGTCAAAACGCAGCTTTGTCTCGCATTTAGCAGTTAGTGTTTCAGGAACTTTATGCACACACTGAAATATTTCATTTTTCACACTCTGCGTGTGTCTCTCGCTCCCTTCCTTAAAATGAACTAACATCTGTCTCTGATCACAGCATTATCACAGCGCAGTTTATTTTTTTAATTTATTAGGTTTTTTTTTTAAAAAATACCATTCCAAATTCCCACTCCCTCCCCTCCTCCTATTCCCTCCACACAACCTCCTGCCCCACCCCCCTCTAATCCTAAGAAAGGGTAAGGCACTTTGCTTTGTGGAAGGTCCAAGGCTCTCTACTACATCTAGGCTGAGGAAGGCATACATCCAAAGAGAATAGGATCCCAAAAAGCCAGTACATGCAGTAGAGATAAATCCCAGTGCCCCTCAGACTGCCCCAGTCATACAACTGTCAACCACATTCAGAGGGACTAGTTTGGTCCTATGCTTGCTCCTTCCCAGACCAGCAGGAGTTGGTGAGCTCCCATTAGCTCAGGTAAACTGTTTCAGTGGATGAACCCTTCATGGTCTTGATCTCTTTGCTCATATTCTCATTCCTCCCACTCTTCACCTGGACCTTGGGAGCTCAGTCCAGTCCTCCAATGTGGGTCTCTGCCTCTGTTTCCATCTGTTGTTGGACAAAAGTTCCATGGTGATATTTAAGATATTCATCAGTCTGACTACAGGGCAAGACCAGTTTGGGCACCCTCTCCTCTATTGCTTAGTGTCTTATCTGTGGTCACCCTTGTGAATTCCTGGGGATTTTTCAAGGGCCAGGTTTCTTGCTAAGCCCATAATGGCTCCCTCAATCAAAATATCTCTTTCCTTGCTCTCATCTCTGTCCTTCCTCCATCTCAACTATCCCATTCCCTCAAGTTCTCCTCAATTATCCCCTTCTACCCTCCTCTTCCCCTTCTCCCTTTCCTTCTACTCCCCACCGCCATGCTCACAATTTTGTCAGGTGATCCTGTTTGTTTCCAATTTCAGGTGGATCTATATATGTTTTTCTTTGGGTTCACCTTCTTACTTAGCTTCTCTAGGATCATGAGCTATAGGCTCAATGTCCTTTGTTTATAGCTAGCATCCACTTATGAGTGAGTACATACCATATTTATTGTTTTGGATCTGGGTTACCTCACTCAGGGTAGTGTTTTTTAATTCCATCTATTTGTATGCATAATTCAAGATGTCATTTTTTTTTTTTACTGCTGAGTAGTACTCTAATGTGTAAATGTGCCACATTTTCTTTATCCATTCCTTGGGTTAGGGGCATCTAGGTTGTTTCCAGTTTCTGGCTATTACAAATAATGCTGCTATGAACATAGTTGAACAAATGCTTTTGCAGTATGATTGAGAATGCTTTGGGTATATTCCCAAGAGTGGTATTGCTGAATCTTGAGGTAGGTTGATTCCCAATTTTCTGATAAACCACCATACTGATTTTCAAAGATTCTCAGTTTATTCTGAGAATATAATTTCCCAGTTTCTTGACATCTTAGACAATGTCTTTCATCAAGGTTATATACACACCATTCAGACTTTTATGTTAGATGATTTTATTTATGAGACTTGAAATCTTTTATTGCTATGATAAATGTATTTTAATCAAACTTCATATTTTAACATGTGCTTAAATGCAGTTTAAAAATAGAATAATTTCGGTGTTAGGGTAAAAATCGCCTTCATAAAAATAATTTTAAAGTGTTCTTTCCTTGACTACTGCAAGAAATTATTTTAGGGGATTGGTGTTAATTCTCATTGAAGGTATAGAGTTCTGTGTAAAATCGACCTGGTCATGGACTTTTTTTTTTTTAGATAGTTTACTTCTATCTCATTGGTTATAAATGGGTCTATTTAAATATTTAATTTTTTATTTAACTTCAGCAGGACATGTGCATTGAGAAATTCACCATTTGTTTTAGAGTTTTCACTTGAGTGGAATATAGATTTTAAGTGCATGTCTTTATGATTCTGTAAATGTTCTCAGTGTCTTTTTAATGTTTCCCTTTTCATTTCTGCTTTTATTGGTTTGGGTCATTCTGCTCTTTCTTTGGTTACTTTGAAGTTAGGTTGGTAATGAGGTGGAGGTGGATCTAGAAGAAGTTGGAGGAGGGAAAAGTGACCAAAATACAGTGTATGGAATTATCAAAGACTGTATGAATCAGAGGGGATTGAGGACACCAGAAACATGGCCCACCAAATTAACTAAGTAGGGCTCGTATGGATTCACAAAGACTGAAATGACAAGCATGGAGCCTTCATGGGTCTCTACCAGGTCCTCTTCTTACATATGATGCCTGTTAGCTTGGGGTTTTTATGGGACCCCTCACAGTAGGACCAGGTGAAACTCTGATTCTTTTGACTATTTTTGGAACTCTTTTCTTCCTATTGGGTTGCCTTGTCCAAACTTGACAAGAGTACTTTTACCTTGTCCTATTGTAGCCTCTTTTGTCAGGTCTGCTTGTTGTCTCTTGAAAGCCCACTCTTTTCTGAAGGGAAATGAAGGAGGAGTGGATATGGGGGAAAGTGAAGTTGTAGGAAGCTGGTAGGAGTTGAGGGAGGGGAAACTGGTCAGGATGTATTGTATGAGAGAAGAATCTATTTTCAATAAAAAAGAATTAATGAAATATTTAATAAATGAAATAGGAGTAGGACAGATGGCTCAGGGGTTAAGAGTACTTATTGCTATTTCAGAGAACTAGGGCTTGGTTTCTAGCATTTACACAGAGGTTCACAACTAGCTTCAACTCCAATATTGGGGGATCTAATGTCTTCTATGGACTTTACAGGCACCAGGCACGCATGTGGTACACATACATACATACAACTTATCTAGCTTTCTCAACGCTATCACCTTTAAATAAACCACAGTACCATGTAATAACCGTGATTTTGCCATTAATGAAATCAAGGACTGAAAATCCAATACCATAAAATGAATTTGTCTTTTACCGTTTTTTAAATCAACAAACTCCCTCCTTTCTACTATCTCTTACCATACCATTATT
Source organism: Ondatra zibethicus (assembly GCA_004026605.1). Classification (NCBI taxonomy): domain Eukaryota; kingdom Metazoa; phylum Chordata; class Mammalia; order Rodentia; family Cricetidae; genus Ondatra; species Ondatra zibethicus. The sequence continues at coordinate 1,322 of PVIU01026503.1, read as the reverse complement.
TTTAATAATTTAATTTTTGAGAACTTCATACATGAATACTGCATCAATATCATTCCTGCTCATCTCTCCTTTTCCAATTCTCCTGTTCTTCCCTGATATCTATATATCTATATATCCATATATCAATATATATAATGCTTTTATGTGTATGTATGCATATGTATATATAACATACCAAGTTCCTTTATCTTGTTTACATGTGTATGTGTCCAGGCTGTATATGACAACTTATGTGGGAAATAAACCAAGGTGTAGACTAATTCTTCCTCTGTCAGTAGGCATTGATGACCTATAGAGTTTCTTCTATGGGTATAGCCTCATGAGATTTCCTCCATTTATACTGGAATGTCAATTGGTGTTGTCACCATTCTGATCTTGTTGCTTAGAGTTTGTGGGTGCAGCTTGCCTGTCATATATAAAAGACATGATATCACAACAGATATAAAAGTCTTTTGGCTTTCACAATCTTTCCAGAATGGAAGTAGCCTTATACATTTTTATCAGAAAGGCATGTTTGATCCATTTTCCCCTCATTACAACCCATAGCTAGTCTTATTAGTTTTGTCTTTGCTTTTATTTTGGTCATATTTATATGTGTTTCATAATTTAACATATGAGCTTAATTATTCTTTCTTTAGTAGATAATGATGTTGAATCCATTTGCATGTAATTGTTTTCCATCTGTATATCTTTTCTGGTAATATTATTCTTTAAGACTTGCCATTGAGTCTAATAGAATAATTTGGATTTACTGCCGAGTATCTAGAGATCTTTATGTAGACTACATACTAGTTCTTTTTTGGATATATGATATATGATATAATATTTTCTTTTGATTTGTAGCTTGATTTATCCCCTTTATAATTTCAATGTATAACTTATCAGGTTGTCCTTTTATTAATCCTTTCATAGGGATGAAGTCTAAATTCCTTTTGTCCAGTCTTGAATCCCCAAGTATTTTTTCCTTTATGCTTCTGATAGTCTTATACTTTTAAAATATGTTTTACTTACTTTTACATTAAAATATACTTACATTATTTATCTCTTTCATTTTCCTTCCTCCAACATTCTCCTATTCCAACTTTGTATCCTTTTACATCCTTTAATTGTTACTGTTACATACACACACACACACACACACACACACACACACACACACACACATATATATATATATATATATATATATATATATATATATATATATATGATTTCACTGTTGACTACTTGGTATTGGTGGCTCATCCCTGGAGACCCCTCTCTCAGGAGTTCTTAGCTTCAAGTAGATCATTGCTTCCAGGTGGGGCCTTGTGAGATTTCTC
>PVIU01026502.1:0-21883 GCA_004026605.1 Ondatra zibethicus | reverse complement strand
TTATCAGAACTGGTCACAGTCCTGGGCAGGAAGGCTAGCAATTATCAGAACTGGTCACAGTCCTGGGCAGGAAGGCTAGCAATTATCAGGACCAGTCACATTCTTCTAAACAGATGATTATCAGAACCGGTCATAGTGAATGATTACCAGACTGTAAACTGAGTCACGATGGAACAGGCAGCTTGTCACGTATTCAATGCTTTTCTGGGAATAGGCTGAACTATGTTAATTTCATTCTGGGTTGAAGATCTAGACCAATCCCAATTGTACCCGTACCCCATATTATAATTTATGTAAATCTTGTGGTTTTTGTCTATAAAAACTTGCTTGCATGAATACTCGGGGTGCTTGGCTATCCCAAAGCTGGGCACCCGCTTGCGCAAAAGTAAATCGTGAATTAAACCTCGTGCTTTTGCAAAAAAAAAAAGTTTTTTCATTTCCTTATGTACATAATTGTAGTAAAAATAACAAAGAAATTTTAGTACAAATAAAAAGATGCTGATTTTCATTTTATGCTTTGATGTGAATATCTAGTCTAAAAAATGGTGAATAAAAAGAAATGTCAATATACATTGAAATGGAAAAATAAATAACTAAAACTGAGCTCTTTGCAAATTCACAAAAGACACATATGCAGTATACACACACACACACACACACACACATACACATATATATTCTACTTTAAATAATGCGTGTGTGTATTTGTGTGTGTGCCTATTTGTATGGATGGCATAATACATGCTTGGAGATAATTCAACAGACTCCTTCCTTCCACCTCCTGGTTTGCAGCAATTAAACTCATGTCATCTGACTAAGCAACAAACACCTTACTCACAAGGCAATGTCACCGGACCATAATTATAAATTTTAAGTTAAGCTATAAAAGATTGATGTACTTGACTAGCAAGTTGATTAGCGATAAGTTTATTAAATAACTATCAAAAATTTACACATTCTGTTCTCTGCCCTAGTCTCCTGAGTGCATACACCTAAAACTACCTAACCTGCATGCTCTCCAAACTTCAGTCCTATCCCTGAGTTCGGTAAAAAATAGTGAGCCTTACCATGCCTTACTCAACCTCCATGTTGGGGCCAGCAGTATTCTCTGTGTCAGCCCACTATGTCAATATCAGATAAAAAACCAATTAAAGAAGTCCACATGTCCAAGTCTCATCATAAACCTCAATCAGCATGAAACATCAAAATAGTATGGCTTTTCTCTCTCAAATCTCTAGTTCTATCAAAATGTTTTACAATGAGTATTATTGAGATGAATCACAGGACAAAGAAATTAAAAGAAAATTCACAAATGCGATCTAGAAATTCCAGGAGATTTTAAAAAGTCTCAAACATATCTCAATGAAATTACAGAAAATAAGTGATTCACAATGCCCCAGAAAACATAAACATATTGTTTATTTGAATGATGAAGACAATCTAGCATGTAAAAAATAAATTCATTAAATAGGTAGAAACTAAAGAGAACTGAAGCTGAAATTAAGATGGAATTAAAATTCTCTAATACGAAATTAAAAATTCAGGGAATGTTTTTCTAATAGAGTGGAATAAATAGGAGATAGATGACCAGGCATTGAAAATTAAGTAGAAGATTTAGACTATATAGCAAGAATGTCAATAAAAATGCAGGACACAACTAGAAACAGTGGGATACTAGTTTTAAATTATAAACTTTTTAAATTATAGGCATAAATGAAGGAGAATGACATACACCACGTATATTCTATGTCAGCTAAATACATTAGTGACAACCTCAGAGGCACAAAAATGTATCATTGTCAAATTAAGGGAGGAAAACGAAGTGCTTCTTTTTGGATTAATTAGATGAAGAGTGAGCCCAAGTTTGAATTCTTCACTTCTCTCCCTGTCTCTTCATCTGTTTGAAGCCTATGTTTGCAAGCTTCTCTCTTGATTCTCTCATTTTGTCTGACTGATATCTGACTGACTATACCTGTGTTGTTTCACTAGCAAAGAAATTCCCTTACTCCTTTATTTAACATAGTAGCAAGCATCACAAGGGAAAGAAATGAAAGACAATTTATGGAAAATTTTAACAGGATTACTGACTCAAAGTGACCCAGAAATACACGCACACAAACATACACACACACACACACACACACACACACACACCACCACCACCACCACCACCACCACCACCCAAAAACAGGTAGCATGGCAAGCAAATGTTGTCAAGCAATAACTCTGTACTTCTTCTAGCATTTATGATGGGCATTAGTAGGGGATAATTTAATAATGTATAACCATAATCTTCAAAAAGATCAGTGAAGATAACATCCCCAAACTAAGGGAATACTTGTCTATACAGATACAAGAAACACAGAGAAGAGCAAATAGATTAAAAAAAAAAGAATTAGCGAAACAGTAAATACACAGATAAAAGAAAGAGTTAAAACATCTATTTTGTTGAGGAAGAGCCCTTACTAGGCAAAACTTATTTTATTGAGCTGGCAAATATCCTTGAAGGAAGTAATACACTCCCTTCTCTTTCACTTCTGTTCATTTCATTGCCATAGTCAGAGGAGTACTGTTTTCTTCCATCTTCTAAGACAACATTAGTAACAGTTGTAACTCTGACCCTCTTATGCCTGTGTGTCCTACGTCTCTCCAACTTCCTTCCCTTTTTAAGCCATTTTGTTGACAGGGTCTTTGTTAATAGTGAAATCCACTAGTTTATTCCCTACAAGTTCTCTTACTTCAGCATCAGCTTAGAAGTTACAAATATTGTTCTAGAAGTTAGAAGTCTGTGGGGTAAAGGGAACACTCCTGCATTGCTGGTGGGAATGCAAGGTGGTACAGCCCCTTTGGATGTCAGTGTGGCAATTAATCAGAAAATTAGTTAACAACCTTCCTCAAGACACAGTAATACCACTTTTGGGTTATATCCAAAAGATGCTCAATTGTGCCACAAGGACATATGCTCAACTATGTTCATAGCAGCTTTGTTTGTCATAGCCAGATCCTGGAAACAACCTAAATGCCCCTTTGTCCGAAGAATGGATAAGGAATATGTGATACATTTACACAATGGAGTACTACACAGCAGAAAAATATAATGATCTCTTGAATTTTGCAGGCAAATGGATGGAGCTAAAAAACATCATTTTGAGTGAGGTAACCCAAACCCAGAAAGACAATTATCACATGCACTCACTCTTAACTGGTTTTTAAACATAAAGCAAAGAAAACCAGCTCACAAATCACAATCCTAGAGAACCCTATGAGGTCAATGAGGACCCTAAGAGAGACATACGTAGATCTAATTTACATGGGAAGTAGAAAAAGACAAGGCGAGAGGCAGGAAGGGGAACATAGAAAAATGTAGAGCTCAATAAAAAATTATAAAAGAAAATATAATAAAAAGTTAGAAGTCTAAACTGAGCCTTACTGGAATAGCTCATAGTGCCAGATTGTTTACACTCATTGAATGTAGGGTTCTTTTTCCTGCTCCTTTAGCTTTTTTCCTATGGTAGGAAGTATATTTACAGGTTCCCAGAACTAGGATGTGGATATCATCTGACTAGTCCACACTTTATCAAATATTCTAATATTGCATATAACTCAGAAGTCTGGCCTCCAATTTCTTGAGAGATCCCATCCCAAAAACCCAGAGTCTTTGGTCCAACAAGATGGCTCCCATTGTTTTCCTCCAAGCCTGACAATATTAAGTTGGATCCTTGGAAACCAGATTATAAAAGAAAAGAACCAATCCTTTTAAGGTGTCTTCTGACTCCAATATATGTATCATAACTTGCACCTTCTCTCCAAATAAATAAATAAATATAAAATGTATCCATTCTAGAAATTAGTGTCAAAACCAAAACAACTTTCAAACAAAACAAACCAGAAACAAAAGCAATCATTTATTCTTTTATGTCCCTTCTTGAGTGAGGAAATATTTCAGACTGGGCTATTTGTCTGTGAGACACTGCTCTACATCATAAGTACCAATACTGAATGTTAAAACTGAAAGCTATGAGGAAGATTAAGTCCATGACACTGTTTCCTTCTGAAATTCGTAGAGGATAGGAATGAGATCGCACAGAAGAATATGTGTAAGTTTAAGTACCTATCAACCTTTAAATTATCTATTCTACACATGAGTTTCCTCACAATCCTCTGTATTTAACTGAAGATAACACATATGTCAATTTCTTTGTAGCACCATTTTTACTAAAGTATTATCAGATTATGTATTTCTCTAAAAATAATACAGAAGGACGTAAAAAGATACAAGTAACCTGATGTGGAAATGGAAAAAGGGCATTCTCTAATGAGGGGAGCTAAGGTAATGCAGAAGAAAGTGGAAAGATTAAAACAACATCAGTGATATCTGAAAAATACAAGGAATAATACTGTTAACTATTTATCAATTAGAAAGCTACATAATAAACACAATTCTGTGTATAAACAAACCTATATAGTTTTAATGAACATTTTACAATAAGATTAATAATGCTTATTCCAACAGCCATCAACTACCTAATAGGAACCACAATAGGAAAACCTTTTTGAGTTACAGGTAAAGGCCATCCAAGAGACTCCAAAAAAAAAAATAGCCAATTGATGACAGAAGACACAGTGCAAGCTTCCAAAAGAGGGATCTACGAACAGTCCTACCAAGTTGTGATGCCTATAAACAACATCAATATTGCACGACAACCCTAAGGATACAGTTAATTGTCACTGAAAATCTTGATAGTACTCAGTAACTCTCTAATTAGATTTAAGACACAATCAAAATGGTGAAATCATATCTGGTACTGAGAAACTAGATAACTACTCAGTGCCAGTAAAGTTACTATTGTTGTAGGAAAATCAACAATTACTGATTTACTAAACCAGCATAATCCCTAACAATCATCTGTAAACCCACAGGTAACTATAATCTTCACCTCTTGTCCCTAAACCTTCTCTTTGCAACAGAGACTACTACAGAAAACACCAAGCAATCAAAATGCAGAGTTACAAACCTCTCTTCCAATGAATATTTCTTCAAAACCCTCCCACTCCTAACAGTCAGAAACATTGCAGAAAAGGAGTTAGAAAGAACAGGATATATTGTGAATTTGTGCCTCATTTTAATGTTAGAAGCTACATTTGTAAAGTCTCACAAACTTTATACACAACATGAGCTGAACAAGGACATCAGTGGACATTCCAAAGTGGAAGGGTAACATCCAAAGAATTGCAGGCAGCTGAGAAACACTTGGGAATGGGAGAAGAGGTCTTGCCTATGGAAAAGGATCACAGTCAGTTGTTCAGGGTCAAATAGTCAGTCCTGAAAACATACATAAAAAGTACTACTAACAGGAATGAGCATTAATATTTAGGAATGCATGCATATTGTATACAACAACGATGAATGGAAAACATGTTATGGATTTGAAGGCAAGTGAAGAGGATTTGGAAGGAGGAAAAGGAAGGGAGAAATTATGTAATTTTATTTTCTTGAAAAACAGAAAATAAAAAATTTATATTAGGCACTAAGTTAAGAAATTGGTATATTTTTTCAAATAAAGTACATCTATTTTATGTAATATGTATAATATGAGTTATGAAGATGAAAAATGTATAAATACAGGCTAGATATATTATAGGTTATGGTAACAGACACTGCATTAGGCTCTGCATACAAAAATTAGTGATCCCTCTGCTTCAATAATCTACCTGAACAAAAACATTCATCATAGATGTGGTGAATAGCTACATTGTTGACAACACAACCCCAAATCATCCTGGAAGATTATCTTAAATTTTTCCTACTATTGTCAGTAGGTGGTTATGACTGTGGGAAACTATGTTGATTGTAACCCGACTTGGGAAGATCCATCTCACTGTGGGTAGCACCATTCCATGGACATGGTTTTGTGAAATACATAAGAGATATTTTGATTGAGGAGGTCATTGTGGAGCTAACAAGAAACCTGGTACTAGAAAAAATTCTACAAGAATAACCCGAGTTAAGACCCTAAACAAAGAGGAGAGGGGGCCCAAACTGGCTTTGCCCTGTAGTCAGAATGATGAACATCTTAAATGTCACCATAGAACCTTCTTCCAGCAACTGATGGAAACAGAGGTGGAGATGTACAGAGAAGCGCTGGGCTGAGCTCCCAAAGTCCTATTGAAGAGTGGGAGGAATGAGACTATGAGCAAAGAGTTCAAGACCATGATGGGTACACCCACTGAAACAGTTTACCTGAGTTAATGTGAGCTCACCAACTCCAGCAGGATAGGGAAGGAACTGGCATAGGATCAAAATAGTCTTTCTGAATGTGGGTAACAGTTGTATGGCTGGACCAGTTGCGTGACCACTGACAGTGGCACCAGGATTTATCCCTACTGCTCATACTGCCTTATTAGGAACCCATTCTCTTTGAATAGATACTTTGCCCACCATAGATATAGTAGGGAGGACCTTGGACCTTCCTTAAAGGAAGGTCTTTACCCTCTCTGAGTAGTGGATGTGGGATTAGGGGAGAAAAGTGGAGGGAATGTGGGAGTGGTAACTCTGATTGGTATGTAAAATGAAAAAAGATAATTTGTATTCTTTTTTTAAAAAGTAAGATAAAAGAATGGAGAAACTGAGCTGAACAGAGTCAGACAAACTAGCAAATGAGCATTTATGTGTTTGCTGCTCTCTGCTCTTGAATGTAGTTATGATTTTACCTTCTTCAAGTCCCTGCCATAAATTTTTCTGAAAGATGAACCATAACCTACAATTATCAGTTCAAATAACCTCCTTTCTCACCTAAATTATTTTTGGTCATAGCAGTTTATCACAAAACCAGAAACCAAACCTATACAATAGACTGCTAGTTTTATCTCACATGTATTTGTATAACACAAGTGTTTAATATCAATGATATAGCATATTGTAAATATGTTTACTAATCTATAATTTTGTAGACTGGAAACTAAGACAAGATTAGCTTTCTTGAGCTTCAATAACAAAATAGTTTGACTTAGATTGTTGAAACAACGAAATTATGTTTTCATCTGCTATTCTGAAATGAGAAATCTGAATATTAAGGTCTCAGCATGGTGAGTTTTTGGAGAGTGCATTTTTTTCTGGCATGCACAAGACTGCCTTTCTGACTGTGGTTTCCAAAGCAAGAAAAAACAGTTAGAGCATTCTTTAAAGGACTCCTTTGTGAATGTGTACAGATAGGATATTTAAGGATATAGTACATATAAGTATTTAGGGTAAATTCAGTAAATAAATAATTCTCTACATGGCAAAGGGATCTACTACAGGATGTCATCATCGAGATATTGAAGATTTTACCCAATAATTGCCTTATTATTGAGTGAAAACTGATTCTAGCTTTGTTCTTAACATATTTACTTGTTCTATCAATAAAGGGCATATTAATGTCAGTAGCATATTTCAAGTGTTAATAGATAAACTAATTTTCCGTTGTCAATTTTACTTTGAAGGGAGATGAAAGGAACAAGCAAAACTGAGTAGAACATACAACATACAATAATGAATGCATTAGGATCAGAGGAATAGAAAAACTGATCAGTCTTTTTTAAGAGAATTATGCTCTCAAGTTATTCTTAGCACTAACAAATCTAACATGTAGATTTGAAGTTTTTAAATGTAGTTTTCCAATTTAAATATTTTATAAATCTTTGTTTTAAGCACTATGCATAAACTGACATCAGACTATAAATATTTCTAATTTTAATTCTTAATATTAATTGCTCCAAAATACAACCAGATATGAACTATCAAGATGAAAGACTAAATTATTAAACAATAAATAAGCAAGATCAAGTTCTAGTTTGACCTACATAGACAGAGACAAATCAAGATTTACACAGAGCAGACCAACTAAGTAATCGCATACCACAGCCTGTACCCTATTTTATGCTCATCTGCCTCTTGATTAACTCATCCCAATGCTAGACTCCAAATTCGATTTGTTTTAATCATGCCAGAAAATAGGATATTAAAGGATCCTAAACTAAATAGCTGAGAATTTTCATCTACAGCAATATTGAAGAATCTTCCTGCCACAATAATTTATAAGCTATCGGTGTCTGAATTTATTGTTTCTGCATGCACTATTTCTATTAATCTCTTAATTCTTCTTCTTGTTTCAGAATGTTTCAACACAGCATACAGAAACTAAACATATGAATAACTGATATCTTGAGTGATAGATATCCTAAAATGTGCATATGTATAAAATTATTACAAATCTGAAACACACTGATCAAATGCAGAAAGAATTCTCCTAAGTGCTAAAACAGTTGGAAGAGTTCTCCCACCCCCAAGTCCTACTTTTAAGTTCCTTTGATAGAAGGTGGCACAAAGTCAAGAGAGAACTTAAAACAAGCTTCACATTAATATTTGAAAAAGGGCACCCACTGTGTTTGATGTGGTGCCCTTCATGCAAATCATGTAGTCCAAGAGAAATCCCAGTAGGAAAGAGACTGCTTTCTTCTTAGCATGCCCCCATTTTTTCTGATGGATAATAATGAACTTCTCACACTCCCTTTGCAACCCCCACCCCTCAAGCTACACAGAAATTAAGTTATTACTTGCTAGCTGAAGATTTTTTTTGACAGTTACCAGGCTGTCTTTTTATTATTATTGATATTGGGTCCAGAAAAAAAATGATATGAATTCTAATTTTAAGTATGAAAAAAATTGACTTAGCTTTGTTATTATGAACAGAATAATCTCTATGATAATTTGTAAAAAGTAAGACATAGTCAAATAAATTATTTCAAAGCATGATGGCTATTTTCAAAAAGCACTTCTTTATGTACTAGAAGCCTTCAGAGCACCAGGTTAGTGGAAGAGGGGGGATAATTGATAGAGAGCCAATGCACAGGGAACACCCACACAACCAACCGTGAGCTCTCCATAAAGCACTCTAAATTAGGGAGGAGTGAACACGGCAGCAGACTCCACAATTGGAGCTACTGCTGTGTGGAAAGCATTTTCTTGTTTGTTGGGTGCTCTGGTTCCAGGGGCTATCTGCACAGACTGGGGAATCCTAAAAACAAAACTGAAAGGAAGTATTGGCCTGTCTTTCTTTAATAACAATATGGGATAGATAATGTTTCCAGTGACACCATACCACTAAGTTCACCTAGCAGAGATCCTGGGTAGCTTTTCTTGCTCTCTTTAAAATTCAACACATTTCTGTTCGACATTGTTTGTACAAACTTCAAGCTTATATCATGAAATAAATTCAAAAAATGAAATACCCACAGTATTTTCTTAAGAGCTTTCCAAATTGTTCATTCCTTTTAACTCCACCTCAGGTTAAAGTAACTATTCTTATGGTACCCATTCAGTACAGACTAACTCCTCGACATTATATAAATTGTCAGCATCAATAATAAAAGGTGATGGAATGCCATAGTCTTTTAATTATATAACATGGATTCTTATGATAACCAAATTTCTGTATTTTAAAACATTACAATAAAAATAGTAAAATCTGTTTAGGAATCTCCCCAGAATACTGAGTAATGAGTTTCTCAATTTTTACTATTCACATGGCTCCTACAGTATGAATTGATCATGATAACTGAGGAAGCTTTGGAAGAATTTCAGGATATCAGGATATTGTGTAGGTGAAAGGCAGGTAACCATGCTGGGTTTATGCCTAGAAATAGCAAGTACTTTATGTGGCTGATTAAACATTCTCTTTTACAACCCCATTCCTCCATTCCATTGAACCTTCATATTTTTAGTCCAATGAAGATGAAAATTACATTAGAATGCAAACTTTATTATTTCAGATGTTGACTTGTTTTCATGGTATTTTTTGCTTAGTACTTCTGTTCTCAGGACATACTGCTGCATGCCTTTAATCCCAGCACTTAGGAAGCAGAGGCAGGCAGATCTCTGTGAATTCCAGGCCAGCCAAACTATGTAGTAAATTCCGGGAAAGACAGAATCATATAGTGAGATCCTGTCTCAAAAAAAATTTTAATTTTGTGTTACTTAATTTTAAAGATATACAGTAAGACAAACAATTTTAGAAAAATGCAAGCTTTACATTCTGATTTAATTTGAGTAACAGTCTAATAAAATATATTACATCTAAGACAGATGCTTTCAGTTATTTTATTATTTATTATCCTGGTGTGAACAAAAGCTACTTTATATAACACAGTTACATTAGTAACAGTTTTAAATTATGAGTCATAATGAAAGTGTTCATTTCTTAGAGAGCCTACATATTTTGGTGTAAATTATTATATTGATCATGATTTATCATTCTTACTTTTAATATAATTTTACAACAATTCTGTCAAAATTTGATTACCTGAGTAAGATACCACTGTAACAAAAGCTTTGAAAAATATTTTACCAGATGCAGACTTAAAATTGTGATCACAGATATAAAAATGCTAGTTGAATATTCTATTCATATTCCGCAAAGAAATACCACAATACTGTTACAAAACAACATCAATAGAATTGAGTTTGAAGTTTGTAAGGCCCTTGGACATTTACTTTAGTTTCCCCTTGAATAAACAAGCAAAATAAATAGATATAAGAAAGAAAATAAATAATAATGTTGAAAAGGATATTCTTGTTAAAATATGGACACTGATATTTATTTTATATAATTAGTTACTACCACTTTGATACTTTTAAAATAATGATTTCTTATCTTCTCACAATGACACAAAAAAAGAAAGGAAAAGAGAAGAAAAAGAAAAGGAAAGATACAGCTAAGCCACCTATGCCATGTGGCTTATAGCGAGTGGTACTATTCTGAATTTCAACCAATGATATCTTCAATAAAGCACCTTCTAATGACTCTACAATTTATAGTTAACACATACAGAGCAATAGAAGACTGAACACAGAGAATTTTATGTCAGAATAGATTTTGAGAAGTATTTAAGCTTTCTTTCTAGTATATACATTATACATAGTGTTTATATATATGTATTATGTATATGTTGTCTATAGATATTATGTATGTGCATATATATAGTGTATATGTATTGTACGGTGTGTTTGTGTTTATAAATTGTTGTGCATCTTGTTGACTTATATTATGAGTAATTATTATTGGAAGACAAAGACATAAATTAGCTTTACAATAAACCAGTGAATTCTGTTATCAGAATACTTCCAAACCAACTATTTCTTCTGTTAGTCTTATATTCTGTTGTATGGAAACAAACAAAAGAAAGAAAATTGACATATAAGGAATAGTGATCAAGTCAGTTGTTTTTTATTAATTACATTTATATGTGTGTATCTCTTTTTCTCTCTGTGTGTGTGAGTATGAGGAGGGAGATTATCCATGGGTCATGGTGTACTTGTGAAGTCAGAAAACAATTTGGGAGGGTCTGTTTTCTTTTTGCACTATATGTGTTTAATGGAGTGAATTTAGGTCATTAGTCTGGTGGCAAGCCTCTCTCAACTATATCAACTTCCCAAGTAAGAAATTTTAAAGAATACATTAGTAAGTTATACTAAAGTAAGTTATACTAAATATTATAAAATAGTATATCCTATACTATTTTCATTGGTTCTGTTAAGTATCCCAAGATTAAGATCTGTTATTTTTAGAACATATCCTGTAGTTCATACAAGTTTCTCTTTTAATTATATGGAGGGTAGGAGAAGGAGTAGGAAGTAGTTAAAACTATATCTCTCTCAAAATTGTTTCACAGTAACAGGTAAATTTCAATATAATTTGGATCACAGTATAGAAGAATGTTATATTTTACCTATCTCTGCACTTTCTAAGAGTTTCTAAGACCTTTAAACAATGATATTTATATTTAATTAATGTCTGAATTTATATCATGATAAAATCTGTCATGCATTATTTATTAATCATCTAGACTGCTCATGAAGTTAAGATACCACCCTTATTTATAGATGTAGATGCTTAAAAGTTTTAGAAGCTGATTACAAGTTAACCAGCAACAGATTTATGGCTGAAATTTGCCACTTTATCCATGAAATTTTCTGTCTTTAACTTAATATAACTACACTAACTGTGTAGAAGGTTCATTGAGTTGTAGGGTCTTTGTTTTTGGTTGATTTCCAGGCTGAGTTTGTTTGTTTGTTTTAGTTAGAACTGTTCATTATAATAAAGTTAAAAGGTAAAAGCTTATGAAATGCAATTACTACTAATTCATTTATTTGAAAATTCATGTGATTATTGGATTAAGTAATGTAAGTGATGGAGAGAAGAGTAATATGGTCCCTGTTACACCAATATGATGGATTGTGGAACACCAGATTGATGCTTGGTTGTCATTCTTGGAGCCACTCTTGGATATACGGTTTGGACTCTGACTAGTCCCAGATCTGAAGTTCTGGTTAGAACTCTGGGTTCAGACTGAACATAGTTCCTGATCAATTGGGTAGGGGTTATTGGACTAAAGCAGATTAGTGTTGATATCTCTCCTTATCACTGAAACTTCTTTTCCCAGTAGAGTGAAACCATTATAGAAATCTACAAGTGATCCAAATGTAGAAGACAGCTGACCACAGAGTGAGCAACTGAATGAATATATTTCCAAAACATTCCATATGGCAAAAGCTCAGGGGACATCCTGGAAAGGGGGTAGAAAGATTGTAAAAGACACAAGATCAGGGTATCTGCTATGAAATAGTGGCATTTATGTTTAACAAGGAAGTTATCCATGTAAAATCTCAATATGGCTACTAAAACATGGTGTTGACACTGTCAACACTAGTTGACATGCTAGGGCCCATGGGGAGAGTCTCACAAGGCCTTACTAACCTAGATGCAGAACAACAGATGATTAATAACTTCTGAGTGAGGGGAAATCAATCTTCTCCAAGGAATAGCTGCATGATAGGATACACAATCCCAAGCCATCAAGCCTAAACACATACATACTAAAGAAATACAAATTAGATTCGGCAGGTTATATTAGTATGGTGTTTTATGTGCTATTGATAAGGATTAAAGAAGGGATCAGAAATTTGAGATGGATTAGGTAGACACAGTAAGAGATGGGGGCTTGAGAAATGGCCAGAAAAAGATGTAAATACCATACTCAATTTAGAATTATGAAATTCCAAAAAAGATTAAAAATGTAAATTGACAAAAGAATAATGCTGTACCTGACTGTAATGTAGACCGAAAGGCTTTGTGATGGAAGCTTCTAAGGAAACTAATCCTTTGACTATGAAATGCAAAAGCATTTTCCAAAATTAGTAAGTGAATTTATCTTTCCCAAACTAATATGAAAAAAATCTCTTGCATATAAGTTTACTAATTTTAGTATTATATGGTTGATTATAATTACTATTGCTAGTATTCAGCTTACTATATTTTTCATCACAAATTTAAGTCTAAAATTGAGAAGTAGATCTTACTTCAATTTTTTGATAAAACAGGGATTTTTAAAAATAAATAATAAGTATATATAAATTTATAATAAATGATTATATTTTCTTTATGACATTGAATACATTTTATTTCTGTGATGTGCACTGAAAATTCTTGTTAGGAACTCATTTGCATACCTCTGAAATTGGGAATGTGACCCTGGTAGTGCAGTAAAGCCACCAGACACTCTCTGTTTTCAATGTTATCTATTGTCTCTCTCCAATTCCAGGGAAAACTTGTGTTTAAAATTCAGATATTTCTTTCCTTTGATCTCCGAAATATTTTGAACAGATAAATTAGTATCTTTGGAGTGAGGAAGGGACTGAATGCTAAATTGCATTTATCTACTCCATAGATTTTAACAAAATACTTGTGTGAGATTGAGGAACTTTCCATCATAAATATCAGTTCTACATTTTATTTTCTGCATATAGGGAGGAGATTGGGTAAGTAAGTGGGAAACATTCTTGTGGGTTTTATATATTTATGAATATGACCAGGATTCTTAGAAAATTGGTACAAGTTTCATTGCACGCAAGCAGAAAAAGGTTTTCTAAAGCATGTACAAAAAATAGTGGAACTTCCTGGCAATCAGAGGCAAGGCACACGTTCTGTCATTATTATCTGATAGACTGTGTTTAAGTGAGCAGAATTTAGACAGTTTGTACTATTTTAAATTGTTTAAATCTGTTGTAGGACTGTCAGATGAAATTTTGAGTTATATACCATATATACATATAGATAGATAGGTAGGTAGATAGATAGATAGATAGATAGATAGATAGATAGATAGATAGATAGATAGATAGATAGATAGGATAGATAGATGTAGATAGAGAGGTAGAGTGTTCCATAAACTCCTTTATTCTTAGATGACCCCAACCCTGAACATTCTGTTTATCTGCCTTGACATCATCAACTACTCAGCTAAAACTACAAAATACATTTTTCTGTCTATTTCATGGTGATTTTCTTTGTATACTTCTAAATTCTCTGTGTGTGTGTGTATATGTGCACTCTCTATTAATTAATATGTGTTAGTCTTTGTACTTGCTAATTTTTGTCAACTTGACACAAACTAGAATCACTAGAAAAAAACATAAACTTAATTGAAGAATTAACTCCATCAGACTGTTTTGTGGACAGTCTGTAGGACATTTTCTAAATTAATAATTGATATGGAACAGCCCAAACTACCTTGGGCGGTACCACCCCTGGACAGGTTGCCCTGGGTTGAGTAAGGAAGAATGCTGAATAAGTGAGGTAAAGCCAGCCAGTAAGGCAATGTTCCTCTGCATTCTCTGCTTGAGTTTCTGGCTCCAAGTTTCTACCTTAAGCTCCGGCCTTAGCTTCCCTAGATGTGCTGTTACCTGAGGGTAAGATGAAATTTGCCCTTTCCTCCCAAAATCTAACTCCAAAAGTTAGATTTGATCGTGGTGTTTCTCACAGTGACAGAGAAGAAAACTAAGATAGTATTAATATGTTAATTTCCATTATTTTTACACTGAACTTGTAATTATTTTCAGAGATTTTATGTGTGCAATTATTGATTATGTATTTTATTCTGTCTACAATGCTAATACTTTTAATATTCTATAGTCTAGTTTCAGACTATGAAGCCAATTACAATTAATTACATTTATTACTATAACTATTTTAGTGACTGGAGAAATCCTGCCATGATATTGCTTTTTCTTCCTGCCTTCCTTCTATTCTAGTTGTCATAGATAGGTATTTATGCATTAAAACTGTATCAGAAAATGTTTACTTTTTTGGATTTCAGTAATCTTACATATATTAAAAATACTTCATTAGTGAAAATATGACAATCCAGAGTTTGTCTCTTCAAATGTCTCTTGATATGTTATATTTCATTTTAATGTCATGAAAATCATTAATAGGACTCTTCAAGCTTTTATTAATTCTTTTTTATTGTACATCCCTCCTACAGACTACCCTCCCTCCTATCTTCCCACTCCCTCCTCTCCCCTCACCTCTCCACACACTCCTTAATCGCCCCCTCCTCTGTACTGTATTCCCTCAGAAACGCACAAGCCTCCTATGGGCATCAGGAAAGTAATGGCATATCAACCTGCCTTAAACCAATCACCTCCTCCTGTATTCAGGCTGGGCAAGACAATCCAGCATGAGGAGTAGGTTCCCATGAGCCAGTCAAAATCCCAGGAACAGCCTTCTTCCCATTGCCAGGGCTCCCACAAATAGACAGTTACACAGCTGTCACATATATGCCGAGGGCCTAGGTTGATCCCATGATAGTTCCCTGGTTGTTGGCTCAGACTGAGTAGGCATGATAAGGCTAGCCATTTCTGTGAGTATTCCTTCTGATGTTACTGACCTGACTGGCTCCTACAATTCATCCTCCCTCTCCTTAGCAGGATTCCCTGAGCTCTGTCCAGTGTTTGCCCTTGGCTCTGACCCAATCTGCAGCAATCGGTAGATGAAGTCTCTCCTGAGTTAACCAGAGTTGAATAAATCCTATCACAGGGGATGACCCTTTCAGACTATGTATTAACTGCTGCCAGGAATCTTAGCTGGGGTCATATTTGGAGACTCTTGGAAGTTTCTCTGCATCAGGCTTCTACCCAACTTCGTAAAACCCTCCTTTCCAATCATTTTTCTCAGCATTCCCCCTTCCACTCAGCCCCCAACCTCATCTTTCAGGTCCCCATGCCCACCAGCCCCACCCAAACCAGATCTCTTTTTCCCCATTCCTGGGAGATACATGCATCCCCTTTGGGCATTCCTTGTTAGCTAGCCTCAGTGGGTCTGTGGACAGTAGCATGGTTATCATTTACTTTAGAGCTAATACACACTCATGACTGAGTACATGCCATATTTGTCTTTCTAGATCTGGGTTACCTCACTCAGGATGACTTGTTCCATCTGTTGGCTTTCAAACTTCCTGATGTCATTGTTTTTAACAGCTGAGTAATAAGCCATTGTGTAATTGTACCACATTTTCTTTATCCATTAATTGGTTGAAGTTAAGTATAGTTTGTTTCAATATTCTGGTTATTACAAATAAAGCTGTTTTAAACATAGTTGAGCACGTGTCCTTGTGGTTTAATTGAGCATCCTTTGTGTATATGTCCAACGGTCTTATAGCTGTGTCTTAAGAGAGATTGATTTCCAATTTTCTGATAAAATGCCACATTGATTTCCAGAGTGGATGTACAAATTTACAATTCCACCAGCAGTGGAGGAGTGTTCCTTTTGCTCTACACACTGTCCATGACAATCTGTCATTAGTGTTTTTTATC
This sequence comes from Ondatra zibethicus, assembly GCA_004026605.1. Lineage (NCBI taxonomy): Eukaryota > Metazoa > Chordata > Mammalia > Rodentia > Cricetidae > Ondatra > Ondatra zibethicus. Next base: position 5,193 of record PVIU01026502.1, on the reverse strand, counting down.
TTAGCTATTCCGTAAGTGTAAGATGTTATCTCAGAATTGTTTGGATTTACATCTCCCTGATGGTTAAGGGTGATGAACATTTCTTTCAGTATTTCTCTGCCATTTGAGATTCTTCTGTTGAGAATTCTCTGTTTACATCAGTACCTCACTTTTTAAATTTTTTATTGGTTTTTATTGAGCTCTACATTTTTCTTTGCTCCCCTCCCTGCCTCTCTCCTCCTCCCTTAAACTCTCCCACAAGGTCCCCATGCTCCCAATTCACTCAGGAGATCTTGTCTTTTTCTACTTCCCATGTAGATTGCATCTATGTAAGTTTCTCTTAGTGTCCTCATTGTTACATAAATTTTCTGGGATTGTGATTTGTAGGCTGGTTTTCTTTGCTTTATGTTTAAAAACCACTTATATGTGAGTACATGTGATAATTGTCTTTCTTTGTCTGAGTTACTTCATTCAAAATAATGTTTCTAGCTCCATCCATTTTCCTGCAAAATTTGAGATGTCATTATTTTTACACAATGGAGTACTACAGAGCAGAAGAAAATAATAACACGGTACCTCATATTTTAATGGTTGGATTAGAGTTCTCTTTTTGATTTTAGTTGCATGAGTTCTTTATACAATTTAGAGGTCATCCCTATGTTAGATATAGGATTGATGAAGAGTTTTTCCCATTTTGTCAGCTGCTATTTTTTCTTATTGGTATTATCCTTTGCCTTATAGAAGTTCAGTTTCATGAGGCACCATTTTTAAATTGTTTATCTTAGTATCTGTGCCAATGTGTTCAAGGGTACTTCCCACTTTCTCTTCTATGTTTCAGTGTAACTGGATTTATGTTGAGGTTTTTGATGTACTTGGACTTAAGTTCTGTGCAGAGGGATAGATATGGATCCATCTGTATTCTTCCACAAGCCAAAATCCAGTTATGCCAGAATCATTTTTGAAGATGCTTCCTCATCAAAAATCAAGTTCCATGGGTGTGGATTTATGACTAGTTCTTGATTCGATTCCTTTGATCAGTGTATCTGTTTCTTTGATGTGTTTGCTTCTTTTTGCTCTAGAGCTTACAGGTATGCTGTTAAGTTGTTGGCATGAAATTTCTCCAAATTCTTTATGAAGGCATTTAGTGCTGTCAACTTTCATCTTAACACCGTTTTCATTGTGTCCTGTAAATCTGGATATGTTTTGGCTTCATTTTCATTGAATTATAGGAAATCTTTAATTTCTTTCTTTATTTCTTCCTTGGTTGGTCAGTTGAGAGTTATTCAGCTTCCATGAGTGTGTAGGCATTCTGTAGTTTGTGTTGTTGTTGAATTCCCAACTTTAGTCCCTGCTAATCTGATAAGATACAGGGGCTTATTCTTTTTGATGGTATCTGTTAAGATTTGTTTTGTGACCAATAACATGGTCAGTTTTGGAGAATGTTCCATGAGATACTGAGAAGATATATTAATTCATAGGTGTTTCATTGAAATGTTCTGTAAATATCTGTTAGTTCCATTTGAGTCATAACATCTTTAAATTCTATTGTTTCTGTTTTGAGTTTCTGTCTGGATGGCCTGACCATTGGTGTGACTGAGGTGTTGAAGTCTCCCACTATAACATATGTAATTTGATATGTGACTTTAGCCTTAGTAATGTTTCTTTTACAAATGTGGGTACCCTGGTATTTTGGGCATAGATGTTCAGAATTGAGACATCATCATTATCATGGTGGATTTTTCCTTTGATAAATATGAATTTTCCTTCTCTATCTCTTTTGAATAATTTTAGTTTGAAGTCTATTTCATTAGATATTGTGATAGCTGCACCAGTTTGCTACTTCAGTCTGTTCAATTTGAAAATTTTTTTGAGCACTTTACTCTGAAGTAATGTCTGTCTTTGATATTGAGATGTATTTCTTGTATGTAGCTGCAGGATGGGTCCTATTTTTATATCCACTCTTTAAGTCTATGTCTTTTTATTGGCAAATTGAGTTTATTGATATTGAGAGATATTAATGACCGGTGATTATTAATTCCTGTTTTTTGTTGTTATTGTTGGTGGTGGTGGTGATGATGGTGATGGTGTATATGTATTTCCTCTGGTGGGGGATTATCTATTGCCTGTCTTTTTGTGGGTGTAACTGACTTCTTAAGGTTGGAGTTTTCCTTCTAGTACCATTTGTAGAGCTGTGTTTGTGGATAGATATTGAACAAATTTGACTTTGTCATGAAATACCTTGTTTTCTTTATCTATGGTATTTAACGTTTTGCTGGGTTTAATAGTCTGAGCTAAGATTCGTGGTCTCTTAGAGTCTGGAAGATATGTCTAGAATCTTCTGACTTTTAAAATCTCCACTGAGAAGTTAGTTGTAATTTTGATAAGCCTGTTTTTATATGTTAATTGGTCCCTTTCCTGTGCATGTTTGAATATTCTTTCTTTATTCCATATGTTTAGGGTTTTGATTATTATATGGCAATGGGACCTTTTTTTTCTGGTCTAGTCTATTTGGTGTTCTGTAAGTTTCTTGTACCTCTCTTGGTATGTGCTTCTTTAGGTTGGGAAAATTTTCTTCTTATGATTTTGTCAAGATATTTTCTGGGCCTTTGAGTAGATATTCTTCTATTCTATTTTTATAGGCTTGATATTTTCATAGAGTTCCAGATATCCTGGATGTTTTGTGTTAGGAATATATTTAGACTTAACTTTTTCTTTGGCTGATGAATCTGTTTCCTCTACTATATTTTTAATGCCTGAAATTCTCTCTTCTTTCTCTTATATTCTATTTTTCCTATTTGATTACACAGGTTTTCTCCTTCTAGAATCCCCTCAACTTGTTTTATTTGTGTGTTTGTTTGCCTGACTCAGTGCTTCTAGTTTTATTTTCAGATCTTGAACAGCTTTTTTTGTTTACATCAACTATCCATTTTTTCTCGGTTTTCTTGACATTGTTTTTACAATTATTTATTTCAACCAAATTTTGATTCCTTTTCTCCACTTCTTTAAGGGATTTTTCATTTTTTATAAGAACTTCTATCATTTTTGTAAAGATGTTTTAAGGTCATTTTCTTGTTTTTGGCTACATTGATATGGTCAGGTTCTGTGTTTGTAGATGTTTGGGTTCTGGTGATAGTATATTGCCTTTTCTGTTATTGATTGTGTTTTTACATTGGTATTAAGGCATTTGGATTTGGGGTAATTATAATTTTAGGTGTTGATTTCTATGCTTGTCTTTGTTGAATGAGTATTTTAATTCCTGATTTCTGTTTTCTATCTGGTGTATTGGCCAAAGTCGCCAAGGGTTCTGGTGACTTCTGAGTCTTCTGGTCCAGTAGGGTGTCTCTGCTGGGAGTTTGGGGGGGTGTGTCCCTTGATTGTGTCTGGCCTCCAGTAAAACCTGAGTCTTTTTGTTTCTGGGATAACTATGTCCAGCCTGTTCTGGGGTAGATCTGGGGTGGCTGTACCTTTGAATGGTGAAGACTATCAGTGGGTGTATGACTTCTGTTCTTGCAAGTGGTTTGGAATATATCTAGCCCATGAAGTCTACTTGATTTCTAGGGAAGAACCACTTGGAGACTGATAAAGGTGGTAGTGTCTGGTGTGTTTTGCACCTCAGTGGCAGAAATCCACTGGGACTGGGGACAGGGCCCACATATTCTACATGGTATATTCTATTCTGTTCCTCAGAAACAGAAGTCCCCAGGAATTAGGGTGACAACCCAGCAGCAACTGGACCAAGGATGAGCCAGGATGGTATGAACCTGGGGAAATATCTTGATCAACAGAATCTAGAGAGCAGTACAGTTCTGCTGCTTGGTGGTCCATTCACCTGCTCTGACTTGTGAGGCATGGGCCTGGTTGTGCAAAATATTTTGGTCTTGAGGGCAGGGCATAGGCCAGAACTGGGTGCTAACTTGGGTAGCTTTGACTGAGGAAAAGGCCTCTGGGTCAGAATTCAGGTAGAGGTGTGTTCTGCTGCTAGACAGGTCACTCACCCATTCTGGCTTGTACGTTCTGTAACTCAGTGGCAGCTGTACACTGAAATTGGAGGTAGGAGACTAGAAACAGCAGAGCTAGGAAAAACTGGGATGACTTTGGCATGGCGAAGTGTCATAGTGGACAGAATCGAGGCTCTTCAGGGTTTTCAGCAGTGTGTAAAAACTGCATTCTGAATGTGCACTTAGCTTATAACTTAGCTGCTGTATAGCTCCCTTTTCCCAGAGCAGTTGCTCCACTTGTAGTTTTGTGGAAAGGCAATGTGAATCTTCTAAGGTTTAGCAGCTTCCCGGGCCTAGTAACTTCTGGTTACCTCCAAGTCATCTGCATTGTATTTCATTCCCAACTCTTATATCCTTTACTCCTCATTAGAAAAGGGACTATTTCAATCCAAAGAAACAGCTACTTAACAGTCTACCCCTTCCTTTAGCTCTAACATTTTTTCAGCTCCATCTTCCAGAATTTGTCTTTTGACTTAGCAGTAATCTCTTACTCTCAGGATCTTAACTGAAGATGGGGCATTCTGGTAGCCACTATCTACTGCAAAATTAATAAATAATAAAACAAACAAACAAATAAATAAATACCTCTCTTCATGGCCAGAGTTACAGCATCAACAATCTATTAGTTTGAATGTAAATGTTTAGAAAGCAGCTTGACAGACATATGACATCTGTTAAACAAAAGAATAAAATTTGATGCCGGTCCCACGGAGCCGAGCAGAGAGGAGCTGGCAACCCTCAGTAGGCCTGCTTTTGGGACCGGGATCCTCGCCCAACCAGCTTCCGCGGATTCATCTGGACCCTGTCCCGGCTGCACCTGAGCTCGGCCCACCCAGGCTGAGGCCTTGGGGGAAGGGCGAGTCCCCTGCTAGGGGGCCTCCTTTGTCCCACGGAGCCGATCAGAGAGGAGCTGGCAACCCTCAGTAGGCCTGCTTTTGGGACCGGGATCCTCGCCCAACCAGCTTCCGCGGATTCATCTGGACCCTGTCCCGGCTGCACCTGAGCTCGGCCCACCCAGGCTGAGGCCTTGGGGGAAGGGCGAGTCCCCTGCTAGGGGGCCTCCTTTGTCCCACGGAGCCGAACAGAGAGGAGCGGGCAACCCTCAGTAGGCCTGCTTTTGGGACCGAGAACCTCGCCCAACTAGCTTCCGCGGATTCATCTGGACCCTGTCCCGGCTGCACCTGAGCTCGGCCCACCCGGGCTGAGGCCTTGGGGG
>PVIU01026501.1:0-21912 GCA_004026605.1 Ondatra zibethicus | reverse complement strand
TCTTCTTCTTCTTCTTCTTCTTCTTCTTCTTCTTCTTCTTCTTCTTCTTCTTCTTCTTCTTTTTGGAAGAATCTGAAGGTCCACCCCCACTTCCAGCCACTGGGGTTAGAAGCAAGGATAGCCATACCCAGTTATTTGCTTTTGTTTTTTCCCATGCATGTGCTGGGGATTTCAACCCAGGTGTCCCCAGGCTTGCACAGCCACCTTCCTGCCCTTGACTGTCACATGATATCAAGCCAGTCAAAATCCCAGCCTGGATGGGGGAGGGTATCATGAAGCCCTACTCCTACCTGAGGAGCTACTGGCAATTGAAGGCTGCTGGGAAAAAAGAGTGAGTTTCCTTCAGGGACATGATCTCTGAGAGGCTACCCACGTAGATAGTCCTACATCCATGCCTGAATAGAATCACTAAGAGAACTCAGTGGGTTTCAAAAAAATAGAACATATGGAGGGAAGGAAAAGCGGTGGGAATAGGAATCTGTAGGGATGAAATGGGGGGTGGATTTGATCAACACGCATTATACTCATGTATGAAATTTTCTATAAAATGTATTCAAATTCATAAAATGCATCTGAAATGACACAAAACACAAAAGAAACACACACACACACACACACACACACACACACACACACACACACACACACACACACACACACACACACACCCACATGACCAGAGGGATGCAACATCTGGGGAGAGGTATAGTAAAACAAAGAGGAGGGAGTCATGGTGGCTCATAGAGGCAGAGACAGACAGATCTCTATGAATTTGAGGCCAGCCTGGTCAACACAATGAGTTCCAAGTCAGCTTAGGCTACATAGTGAGACCTTATCTCAACAAAACAAAATCAATTTATCAAAGCCAGAGGAAGAAAGTGGGCACAAAATTTTATTGAGGAACATCTCCATCTAGTGGGCATTTATGGCATAACAGCTAATTGAGCCTTTTTTTTTTTTTTTTAAAAAAAAAAACTCTATTCGCTCTAAACAAGCCACCTTTGGGCTCCATGGTACCCAGCTCTATCACTTGAGGATAGTGTGGATGACGCCTCAGAGACCCCAGAGACTCTCCGTGGATGTCTGCAGTGGCGACAGGCTTGCTGAAGTTTTCAGGGGAGGTAGCTAAAAAAGTCTTCCTAATCCCCGTTCTTCTAACAAGGGACATTGTGGCTGCAGGTAGCCATCATGGCCCTGATTGACTCTGAAACCTGAAACACAGGTTATGGGGACCGATGACAGCAATGGGATTTGCAGATGGTGCTGGGGTTCAGGATCTCCTAAGGTGTGGAGCTTGTGCCACAGCCGAGAGGCAAGCAAGCATGGTGCGTAGACCTGCACAGTCCGGGGTCACTGGGAAAGAACCTGGGGCTGTAACTTCGCCCCTTGCAGTGACTCAGCTTGGATCCGAGTGCTGCAGCTCAGATCTGCCGCCACATACCCATGCGCTGGAGATTTCAGTACGAAGTAGCTCGCTGTGGGCATGTGTCTGGGAGGATCCTGGGAAAAGTGCTGCCTCAGCACTCACCTCTAGGCCGCTGCCACTTTGCAGGGAGGCGGCAGCTCCTTTTGTGACAAGGTTTACAGCAACTGCTTCTTGGGGGCGAGTGGCCTGGGGACTCACGGGGTGTTTAACCACATGCGCTCTGTGTGGTTCTGACAGGAATGGCTGCTGGCTACCCAGTGACAGATGATGATGTGTCTTCCAGTGCGGGTCACCTGAGGACCTTAGTGGTTCCCTTCAGAGTGAGACAGTGGCACCATGCTGCATCCTGCTGACTGTCAGGAGGGGAGGCTCGGAGATGATAAGGGGTGGAGACATGGGGGTCGAGAGCAACTCATTTAGCCTGATACGGCCAGGGACATGTTCTGTTTTCTCCACTGAATTACTGCAGATCCATTACTGGGTCTTTAGGGTGTCTGAGAGTCATTCTGGTTGTGGGTAATTATGCCTGTGTTGTTGTGGGTCGATAAAGCTGGTGTCTCTTTCTCTGTTATCCTGGCCATGTCACTTTGTTGATTTGACTGAATCAGAAGTGAATCCATTTCAAAGCTGATTGATCCAGTTAACTCCACCGACTCCTGTGTTCACCAGACACCTCTTGTAAGCAACAGTGTTAGGTGAAGCACTATACTGGAGAGGTGGCTTAGCCATTCTTGCTGAGGACACAAATTTGGCTCATATTCACCTGTAACTCTGACTGCGGGGATTCCACCCCATCTTGTGGCCCTCTAGGGCACTGCACTCTCACACACAATTTTTAGAAAAATGTGTGAAAACGTTATTATTGTCTTATGGAAAGTTTCCTCTTCAATAAAAATTCTCACGTTATTTAGCAAGATTATGTGAGATTAAAAAATCATTCACTTTTTTTTTAAGACAGGATCTCTTTACATAGCACTGGCTGCCCTGGAACTCACTATGAGGACTTAGGCTGGCTTTGAACTCACAGAGACCCACCCAACTCTGCCTCCCAAGTGCTGTGACTAAACGCATGTCCCACCATGCCTGATTGAGTCTTTTTAAGCTTGAAATTCAGTTTATGTTTGCAGCCGGCAGTACCGGGAGAAACCAATTATTACATGTCAAGACAAGATCAATCACATTTAGCCATTTTTTTTCCTTTGACAGACTGAAAAGGCTGAATAGGATTTAGCCCATGAGTTGGATTGTTTTGGATCATGGATTGACATTTATTCATAAATTTTGGAAGTCCTGAGAAAAAGCACTATCATTTGCTCAGTGTGACGGACTCATGTGGAGCTAAAGACCAATGTCCTAGCTGGCGTTTCTTCTGCTGACAAAACACCAGCCAAAAAAAAAAAAAAAAAAAAAAACTGGGGAGAAAGGGTTTATCTTAGCTTACAGCTTACAGTCTATCATTGATGACAGTCAGGGCAGAAACTCAAGGCAGGACCCTGGGGGCAGGAACTGAAGCCGGACCCATAGAGGTCCTCTTGCTCCCCCGGCTGACTCAGCCTGCATTTTTATACCACCCAGGACCACTAGCCTAGATGTGGCACCAGCCACAGTGAGCCAGGTCCTCTCATATTAACCATTAATCAAGAAAACACCCCACAGGCTTGCCCACAGGCCAATCTGACAGAGGCAAGTCCTCAGTGGGTTCCCTCTTCCCAGATGACTCCCTTTGTGCTGACAAAATCTAGGCAGTGCAGCCAGAGCCTCTGAGTTTCCACAGCAGGGGGTTAGGAGCTTCCCACACTTCAGCTACTTCTTAAGACAACTGACAACCAGAATCACCTGGGGCTGGGGTTTGGGTGACTAAAGCAACAAGCAGGAATCAAAATGAGAGACGGTGGTAGTGGCAGAGCCAGGCTTAACTCAGAGCAATCCATCTGGATTTCTGGCAGTCATCCAGGGATGAACCATCCAGCCTCAGGTTCCCTGACTATCCTAATGGTCAGAAGAGGGGACATGGAGAGACTCCATTATCCAGAGGCTTCTCTGTCAGGTTCTTCCTCGAGTGAACCCAAGAGCAGCTAACTGCTGTCTGCCACACCTCAGCACTGTGCTCAGCTCAGGGAGTCCACTGTGCCCACTGCTGGGTGGCACCTCCATGATGTGTTGAACACCAAACACGTGCATTTGAACTACCTTTCTTCAGAACCCCAGACACTGTATTGTAGTCTCTCCCCATGCTCATCTCTGGGTCTCAGCCATTCCCACATGGCATAGCACAGACCTCACATGTCAGCCACCTAACCTTTCCCTTGTCACAGATGCAGTCTTCCGCTTCTACCTCACATCTAAGCCAGGCCCAGGGTGAGTGGGCAGAGCCTGTTCATTCACACTTCTTATACTGTTTTATAATCATTCCTTAGTTATGAAATGCTCAGAAACCTGTAAAGACATTGACCTCACTTCAGCCCCTCCTGTGGCTATTTTCTCTAAAGCAGTGGTTCTCAACCTGTGGGCCACGACCATTGGAAACCACGTATTTCTGATGGTCTTAAGAACCCTCAACCAAATATTTATTTCATTGCTACTTCATAACTGTAGTTTTGCTACTGAGTGGTGTCTCGGTTCCTAAGATTGCAGGAAATATGTATTTTCTGATGGTCTCGACCCGCAGGTTGATAACCACTGCTCTAAAGCATTTCTCCAGGAAGGGAGGGAGAGGCTCATTAGACTCAGGAAACTCAGAGAGTTACAAGATCCACAAGGCTGGGAGGAGTCTGCTGTCACTGTCAGGGGGTCGTGCAGGGAGCTCTTGGGATGAAGCATTCCTCAGTTGTCCCATGCTGGAGGTGGGCTTTTTGCTGATGCAGCTAACATCACTGGTGACTCCCCTTCCCATGCGCCTGTGAATAACCCCCTCAAAACTCACTGATTCACCAAACTAGTGGAATCATTCTGTTGGTTTGTCATTGGTGCCCAATTTTGGGTGAATGAGCAGATGTCTGCTCATCCCTCCCCAGGAGGTCACAGAACAGGCTCTGATCCACTCTGCAGGCTCTGATCCACTCTGCATATCCATAAACTTTGCTGGACCTGCGATTGGATAATTGTAAATGCTTGTGGCGAGAGCAACGGTCAATGCAATAAGTAAACAAAAACTGCAACTTTTAATTCTTCAGCGATGGTGCCTGGGCCTCTGTAGCCGCTCAGGGAAGCAGTTTCTTCAGGAAGAGAATGAAGAAGAAGATGGGGGCCAGGGGTCTGGCTTTGGCCCCGTTGCTGATGGCTGACTTACAGCTCATGCTCCTGTTAGTGACTGGAAAACCCATATAAGCAGTCACTGTGTCTTTGCATAGGTCTAGGGTTATGCATTTCTTCAGTTCAATGGCTATTTGGCTGATACCTGTGGGAAAACACACATGAGACTTCCTTGTCTGGCTTTAAATCCCACTTTGACCCACACAGACTGGCCTATAGAAGGAGGCAGAGCAGCTGCTATTCCATCACACACACACACACACACACACACACACACACACACACACACACACACACACACACACACACAGCTCTCTAGGACTAGGACAGGCAGTGGTTTGGGATGTTTTTCTTTAAGCACAGGTTTTTCCAATCCCTACATTACCCCCAACCTATGCTAATCAGGTATAGGAGAATCTTCTAAATGTCAGTGAAATAGAGCCCTTTCTAACCCACAGAAATCAGCTGGGACTGCGGTCAATGTGTCAATGTGGGGGAGACCCCAGTGCTGTGCTGGGGGCATCCTGTGTGCTGCAGCCAGGCACGTGCTTTAGGATTGTGAGGACATTAACCTCTCATTCCTCGCTTGAGTTGTCTAAGAACAGCACCAGACACCAAAGTTATCGTTTGTGACTGTGTTCTATGCCTCTCGAAGTGCTGTTGGATCTGTTCTCTCAAGTGTGTGGCACTACATGCTTTCAAAGGTCTCACCTTGCCACCTCTGGATGCTAGCAGCAGCCCCTCACTGCTGTTTCAAAGCAATGAATGCCTGTGCTGTGCAAATTGCAGAAACAGAGATGTAAGGGTCCAAGAGATCAACCTGCATGGCTCATGCAATGACCTCGGGATGTGCTGAGCTCTCTAGAGCCATCAGGAGAAAAATGAGAGGCAGAGAGAGCTAAGGAGATAACCCTGCCCTTGGGGAGTCTAGCTGCTGCACTTCAAGCTAAAATGTACTACGCTTGCTAACTCACATCTAGCCCATCTTTTAATTAATTTAGGGTTTTGCATTGCATTTTCCTCTCTCTGATATAAGGTCTTGCTACATAGCCCACCTGGTCCGGAACTCGGAATCCTCTTGCCTTCACCTCCTGAGCTATGCGAGTGCAGGAGTGTAGTCTGCAGCCACACCTGGCGTCACTGGATTTTATTATAGTATATTAAATTAACACTCGTATTTTATAATATAAGAAGAATAATCGTATTTTATAATTCCTTTGAAGAAGGTTTAAGCTTAGTCATTGCCTTTCTCCAGACTTTGAAAGTGTGTGTGTGTGTGTGTCGGGGGATGGAGGGGGCGGGAGGAGACTGTCACAGAATTATGCTTTGGAAAAAAACTAATCAGAATTTTTAGGAGGTGAAGTTCATCCAATATGCATAGCAACACCGGAGAAGCACGGGAGGCTCTGGCAATAAATGCATGTACACATCCAAGAGGGTAATGGACTTATTTGCTCATTCTGGGAATCTAGAACACTGCTATGTGCTCATCAGGACGAGAGTGGCTTTCTCAGCTCTCACTGTGAGGCACACACTCCTCACGCTTCTGAGAGAGCACCTCTCATCCAGCTGCACAGTGTCTTGGCCCTGTGCCGAGGAAAGCACCTGTATCTACGATGCCGAAGAACTCCACACACTTTATCTGATTAGTCGAGCACCACCTGAGGTCTGGACTGCACTCTCGCCCCCTCACCGCGAAGCATGTGGGACACTTGAGACCGCTGGACTTGAATTCATCCACATCCTTCTCCTCTAGGTCACTCATTGTAATTTCCCAGGAGACTGGGGCAGGGTGGGGGTGGGGTAAGACAAGAGAGAAGATTGGCTGGCTATTGATCACAGGCAAGAGAAATACAGATGTCCAAAGAGCCGCAGCCTCTTGGACTGGTCCTTCCCAGTTAGCGGCTACCGCCCCACCACCACTCTGCTCATGCGACCCTCAAGGGACACGTTCTAATTCCTCCAGGTCATACTAGAGCTACCATGTCGTAACTCCCAGCCTTCACGGAGTGTGCTCTCTGATGGGGAAGACACGGCTTCTGCAATGACAATAAATGCTACAGAGGGAAGTGGCCATGTCACGGAGTTCAGTGTGGGGTTGCAGTGCTCGGGGGCCAGGGAAACCCTCAATGAAGGGGTCTTCTTTTGAGTGGAGTCTCAGGGGAGGCTGCAGAGAAGGATTTGGCCTTGGAATCACAGGATGCCCTCAGTCTGGGCCCCAACGGACAAGGTGGAGGCTGCTTTGCCTGCACCCCCTGCCTCTGGGGATTCATAATGTGTTCTCAAATGTCAGGCAGCAAACCTGTGTTTATCCATGAGTCCCCCACAACCTGTCACTGGAAAGAGGTGCCAGGAGAGTAGAGAGTGCCGGGAGTTATGACTGGAGAAGCAGAAGCTGGGCAAGGGAAGGGGAAGGAGGAAGGGAAGGAAAATCAGTGCTGTCTGCAGAACTGCTCTTGGCCATCTTCTTCTAACTGGCCTTGACTCTTTTACCTCAGGAGCCAAGGCGCGGAAACCATGATGGTGTGCTCACTGGAGCCTCCACACCCTCTCTTGACCTTACTGAGGTATTAACAATCATGCATCAAAACTTTTGCTTTTTGCTGTTTTGTTCCTTTAATTGGAGCCCTGGGGCAGGCGGCTGAGCCCACTGGGACTGCTGGAGATGTAGGCTTTGCCCTAAATCTCTGCTAACCAAACTCGGCTGGTCTTTTGTTTATAGAAACATCCTAAATTGACTCCTTGCAAACTCTTCCTGGTGACTGTTTTTACTGTGAAGATGGGTCCATCAGTGTGAGTGCAAAGAAGAGGTGGGTGGCTCGTGCAGGGGCAGTCATCTCTCTCCTTATCTACCAGAGATGAGAACTCACAGACTGGGGGAAAAATAAAATTAGGAGGCTGCGCATGAGCCCCTGGCCATTGAATTAGTGGGCTGAGTGATTTTGTGGTTGGCTTGGGAGAATCTGTCATCAAGGGGGAAATGAATATTCAAACGATTAAGGGAGCAGGATTATGGTGTCTCGCATGACTTGGTGCCTTGTCCTGACTCGGGGCAAGGGAAGGAGGAAAGGACAGACACACATACAGAGAAGCTGGGGTCAGGTGGGCTGTGTGTACTAGGTTGGAGCCATACCAGCTACACAGCAACCCAGAAGCTCACCATGCTTCTGACTTACAGCACGGAGGGGAGGAGTTACTAATCCCTGCAGGGGAGAGGATGCTAACATCTGGAAGGAGATAGCCGCAGTTGCTAGTTTTTGTACACACTGCCAATACTTTGTACTTTGCACTGGGACCAGTGGAAGGCTTTGTCATCCCTCTGAGCCTGACCTAGGTAGGGAGGGGGAAGGCTTTGCCAATTTCTCAGGGGTCTAAGGAGTAGGTCCTTGACATACCCATACCCACGTCCATGATACACATTCACTCAGGACTTGATCTGCTCTTTACATGTTTACTCGAGGCTTCCTCAGTTCCCCACAAGGAGCTAGGGGTGGCTCAGTGGTAGAGTCTGACATATATGAGGCCCTAGGTTCAACACACACACACACACACACACACACACACACACACACACACACACACACACACACACCACACACACAGAGAGAGAGAGAGAGAGAGAGAGAGAGAGAGAGAGAGAGAGAAAAATAAAACTTTAAAATAAATATGTCTCGTATCTGTGATTCTAGCATGTGGGATGAGGCAAGGGGATTTCTCTGGGATTGAGACCAGCCTGGATTACAGGAGACCCCGTCTCAACAACAACAACCACCACAAAAATGTCTATACTGCACTAACCACATGACTAGGCCTCAAAGCCAAATCCTGAGCCCCAGTAGAGGCTGCTTACCCACTGCGCCCAGTTCTCAGGGAAAATAGGAAGGAAGCAGAAGTACTTCACCAGAAGCCTCACCCCGTGCACTGCAGAGCGCTTTACCGTCTCTCAACATGACGTCACTTCTAGGAAACAAGTGAAAAGCTCCGAGGACTCAGAGAGTGGACGGCATCATGTTTGTTAGTCTGAGCTCACGCATGCCTCACAATCCTGTCCCTAACTCTCTGGAAGGGACACAGGATGCAGGTAGGTTCAGCTGTTACCCCCAAGCCAGGTAGTCAGGGGGGGACACTCAAGACTCTGTCCGTAGCACCGCCAAGATGATTGATCACACCCGATCGGCAGGAAAAAAAAAACAAACCACGTGTGCTAGTTCACTGCAGGTGCCAGGCAGAGCGCAGTGCAAGAGATGGTGGCACCGAAGTGCAACGCGTTGGGATTGTGAGGACACGGCTGTTGCGAATGGCGAAGGAGGTGGAGATGTGGGAATATACGCTGGCATGGGATAGGGGATGCAGAAGAGAACTCAGGGAGAAGGATGAGGCGGATATAGAAATGCAAGCTGGAATGGGCTGGGGATACACGGTGGCTCCACCTCACCCTCACCTGTAGAGAAGGGCATGAAGGTGAGGCTACAGGCCAAGAGAAGCCTGCTTGGGGCGGCAGGGTGCATGGCCCAGGCTGTTAGGTTCCGTCTCTGTGGAGAGAGCATGATCAGGTGGAGTTCACGCAAACCAACATGGCCGGGCCACCCCAGTTCACCCCTTCCTCCATGCGAGCAGCATTGCCTCCCAGTCCGAAGCCCCTTACAACTGGAACCTGGGCTTTAAGTATCCTAAACTGAGCACATGGGCTCAGCAGCTGGGTAGGCTGTGCTGACAGCCTGGCCTTGGGGGCACCTGGGCCTCAAAACTTACACTTGTATGGCCTGAAGGGAACTCTGGTCCATTTTTCTCCTTTTCACATGGCTAAACTGTAGTGGGAAGGCAGGGGTAGTTTAAAAAGTGCCCATGTTCCCTGGATGAACTGGGAAAGTTGGGTTGCCAGGGTAAAACCAAGAATCAGTACCGGTGCTGGAATCCAAAGGGCAGCTCTTCCTTAAGACAGTCAAACTGTATTGCGCATGCGTGTGGTGCGGCCCCCCCCCCCCCCGCGTTGTCTGCCTGTTCTCATTGGCCTGTATCTTAAACTCTTCCCGCCTTCTCAGAGCCTTGGCCAATGAGATCCAGTGCTTCAAGCTCCCATGTGACCAGAGAAATCTTGGCAGGGGAGTTCAGCAGTTCTGAGAAATGAGAGGTGTGGATAATTGGGGCTTATGTTTTTCCCACCCCACACTACTCTGTCTTCTTGTGACTGGCTGCCTACCCTACTGTCTCGAAGACCCTCTGATGAGAAATACCTAATAAACTGACACCCATTCCTCACCCCAACACCCTCCAGTGGGTGATATTTGGAGAGCAGCAATTTCTCTTTTCGGGGCATTTTCTACCGTCACGTTGTCTGACACTAACATTTTGGGAAGGGGAGGTGTTTTTGTGTAGGTATGTGACTGCCAGATCATAGCACTGTGCTTTGGCCGTTGAGCGTGGAGTTAGTGTGTGCCAACTGGATGACCCATCCTAAAGATACCGGAATTCTTGTTCACCCACCAACCCCAGCCTTGCTTTCCCGTCAGCTGTGGAAAACCCGTGTAGCTTCTAGAAACAACCATCAATGGATGAATGGATAAAGAAAAGGTGTCATATATACACATGGGGCGTTATTTAGCCAAAACAAAGGGGCAAGTCTTGTACTCTGTTATGGCCTGGGGTGACTAAAGTAATAGAACTCTCAGAAACTGTAGGATGTCCAAGGGTTGACCAACCACAGTGGGGAAGCAGCTTCCCTGGTAGAGTTCTGCTAACAGGAGAGAGGGGAGGAGGTTGGGAGATCATAGGGCAAGTAGCTGGACTTCATGGGGTTTCATGGAAGGATGAATCTGAAATGCCTTTGAAATATTTTGTGGGTGTGCTGAGGTAGCAGATGTGTGTTGAGGGAGGGGGAGGGGAAGTCTGGCTGACCCGTACATATGTAAGGTTAACTTTGGAGCCAGTGATGACTGAAGCCATCACCTTAGATGGGGGTGGGGTGTTGGGAAGAGAAGGGTTGAGGCACCAGGCTTTAAAGACCTTCATCATTTAATAGGAAAGACTAGGCCAGAAAGAGAAAACTCAGAGACATGGAGTCATAGGCAGAAACAATTTTTCCAAGAAGACAGAAACAGGACCAGCGCTGCTGAGGCCAGGTAAGAAAAAGTTTGGTTTTTTTTTTTCAGTTTTCTATTGATCCAGTATTTATTATTGATCACGTGTTCCAGGCTCCCTCCTAGAAGCTGATGATGTGGCATCAAAGAAGCAAATCCTCTGCCTTCTGGGTCCGTACAATCTAACGGGGGGGGGGTGAGGAAACCTCAAATCCACAAATAGGATAAGGGGAAGATGGTGGGTGGTTGGATGAGGCCAGAAAGCCACTGTGACTGGGATAAGGGGTGCAGGTGTCTCTGATGCTTTAAGCAGTTTCCAAGCAAGAGATGGAGGGAGGAGCTATCTGAAATGTCAGGTGCCATTCTGGCCACCGAGGACTGCACTGAGGGACCGTGCTGAGGGTGTTCAGCCAGGACAGCATGCTTGAAGACAGGGCGCCAATAGAGAAGGCTGAGGAAATAGCTGGGGATGAGAGGATTTGTGGGTCTCTGTCTTTTACTGGGGCTGGAGGGGAAGTTCTCAGAAGCTCAGTGATACAGAGAGGATGGGCTCCTGCTGTGGTCCACAAAGAAGCCTGGGGTTTGCAGAGGTAGAGGGGAGCCAGTGTAGACAAGTCTCTGGAGAAAGAAAGCAGCAGCTGGTGGGAGCAGTGGCTTCTCCTTTTACTCCTCTGCATGTGAGTTCGGGAGTTGACTTCTTGGCCCACTGAGGAGTCCCAGTAGAGGATCCTAAAGTTGCAGACTTGGAGGCCCTTCTCAAATAGATATGTCTCCCTCCTTGGGCATTCAGTGCTCATGATGATGCCAAGAGCAGAGGTACTTGCCACCCAGGCCCTCTCGGGTTTCATGCATTCCTAATGACTCCACACCTTCCCATTGCCTTTTTCATTGCCCCTGTCACTTCCTTGTTCCTGAGGCTGTAGATGACAGGGTTAAGCATGGGGGTGAGGACGGTGTAAAAGACGGATACTACATCATCTTGGCCTGGCGAGTGATAGGAAGCAGGTAGCATGTAGGTATAGACAAGGGGCCCATAGAAGAGATTGACGACCGTCAGGTGGGAGGAGCATGTGGCAAGGGCCTTCTGACGCCCCTCCACAGAACGCATACGGAGGACAGCAGCCAGGATGAGGGCATAGGAGGTGGTGATGAAGGTGATGGGCACCAGGAGGACCACCACGCCTGTCACAAAGAGTACCTGTTCATAGGCTTCTGTGTCTGCACAGGCTAGCATCAGCAGCGAGGGCACCTCACAGAAGAAGTGGGAGATCTTCCGAGAGCCACAGTAGGGGAACTGAAGGGTCAGAGAAGTCTGGATGGAGGCGTTGAGGGATCCTCCCAGCCAGGAGGCCACAACCATGAGCAGGCACACCCGGCGGCTCATGAGCACCGGGTAGCGCAGAGGGTTGCAGATGGCCACATAGCGGTCGTAAGCCATGAGGGCCAGCAGGAGGCACTCTGCAGCCCCCAGGAACATAAAGAAAAACATCTGTGCCCCACAGCCCCCAAAGGAGATGCTTGTCCAACCGAAGAGGAAGCCCACTATCATCTTGGGGACAGTGACTGATGTGAAGAAGACGTCCAGAAAGGACAGCTGACTGAGGAGGAAGTACATGGGCGTGTGGAGTCGGGTATCCATCCAAATCAGAAGGACCATGGCTGTGTTACCAGCCATGGCAAGGATGTAGACCAACACCACCATGCTGAACAGAAACAGGTGTGTCTGGCTGTTGTTAAAGAGGCTTGTGAGGACAAAGCCAGCTGTGGAGTAGTTCCAGTGCTTAGGGCTCATCTCCTGCTGAGCTGCCCTGTGGGAACAAAAAACCAGGTCACCAGCAGCAGAGACAGGGAGAAGAGTTGAGGTGAGAAGAGAACATGCTGAGAGGCCAGGGGACCACCCAGAGAACTGGAGGGGCAGCAGATATACTTTGTCCTTAATGTGCTTGCCAGTATTTGTAGGGTCATTATTTCATAGGAAACTGATATTGAAAGCATGGTCTGTAGGGAAAGGAGTGTTCAGAGGGAAACACACCACTCCAAACGTGTGCTGTGAAAGAAGAAAGACTAGAGACTAACAGTTAAACTTCCTGTCCTGCAGAGAAAACAAGGATGCTAGGAAAATCCCAGCACATCACAACATGCCTCCTCCATTTATGAGATACACATAGTTGTTGATATTTTCAGTTCTAAACAAAGAGATGCACACAGGAAAATATTTTACAAACTTATGGTTGGCCTAAAGGCTGGGTCCACACATATGTGAATTATACAGTTCAACATTCTTCTTCATGGGAGGGTTTATGTGATTCGGTTTTCTTACAAGCAAGACCTGTGGGTGCAGCCAAAAAGGGACATTTTGTCATCTGTCAAAACTGCCCAGCCCCATGCTTCGCTTGTGGTCCTGACCACCAGGAAACTCACATTTGGGTTTTTGTGCCCTGGGGCAGTGATGGCTTTCTGTGGGTTTTGACAATATGTGGTCATCTTCATATTATTATTTCCTGGTCTTCAACAGTTTCATAAATGAGTCTTGACTCATTAATCAGAGCCCCTGTAACAATCTCCTGCCCACTGGGCTCTGTAAATATAAACACGTGAACGGCTTATAGGGAATAGGAAAAGCAGCTATAGGAATTTCTCTCGGGGGCACCAGAGATTCCAGGTCCTCTGCCCTCAGGTTGAGGTGACCTCCAGTCTCAAAGAATAGTTCAGGGAAGCTCCAATGGGAAACAAGTCACCCAAAGGCAGTTTGTGGAGGTCAGGGAAGGAAGAAGGTCAGGCCAACTTCTGATGTTAGGGTGAGGCTATAGGCCAGCTTCCCTTCAGGTGAATTCCTCTGTTTACCACAGCTTGTTGGAAGACTGTCCCTAGCATCCTGTATCCCAGGGAATGCCTTGGTTCCTACCCTGCTGGGTTCTAACAGCAAATGACTTAAGTGGAATGATTGAAGGAAAAAATAGAAGGGTCTCTGGAACATGGCAGGGAGGGTGGCAACTGTGACAGACGATAACCCAAGTTCAACACTCCTGTGAGAATCACTACCAGGGCTGAGCAAGTTGAGTTATTGTTTCTTGTCCCCAAGTCTCCAAGACTGTCTGCTTGCTGGTTTTTAAATTTAATTAACTAATTAATTTATTGTTTTGAAACAAGCTGTCATGCAACTAGACTGGCCTCAGACTCCATAGCCGATGATGACTTTGTGCTTTTCTGATTCTCTTGCCTTCACATCCCAGGTGAAATTCTAGGCGTGTGCCCTGATGTTTGGTTTATGAGATGTGAGGGATGGAACCCAGGCTTCTTGCATACTAGGCAAGCACTCTACCCACTGAGGTATATATAGTACCATCCTTGACACAGACTGCTGTGATGGGTGATCTGGGTTGAGATCCATTAACTAGATTCCAGTCCGAATCTTAGCATTGTACTACTGATGGTGAAGCCAGGACTAGAAGGTCCCACAGTGAGACAGGAGCAGGAGCAGGAAGCAGCGCTCCGTAGTGCTTTTCCTGGTTCTTAGAGCTCTCTTAAGGGGCCCTGTCTACAGCTTCAACCTCACCATTCTCAAGCTAGCCATGCTAGGCTCACAAGGTCTCAGATCTGGTTCAAACAAATTCTGAGCTTGACAATCCCAGGACCCCAGGGTCTATTCTAAAACCTGTCTCAGGAGTAGAGAGAACAGAAGAGCACGGTTAGAACCAACCACTGCAGACAGCATGACGTCAAGATGAGTGGTGCCTCTCAGGGCTAATTCCTAACAATTTGTCTGCCAGCATGCCTTTTATATGTAAACCATCCATTCTAGAGTCTACAGCCCACAATTTTTTAGTATCAAGGGTGACAGTCGGGGGCATCTATTGTCTTATCTTTGACAATTCTAGGATAAGATTCTGGGCAATTACCAATGATGCCTGTACCCAGGGCCAGCGCAAATCATTTGAACCATGCCTATACCACTGCTGACTTACTTTGCCCATTCTACTAGAGAACAAACACACAAAACTGAGGAAAAGTCAACGGGGTTGTAGTGCAGTTAGTAGAGGGCTTGCCCGGCACACACAAGCCCTGGGTTTGATCTTCCGCACTGCACAAAGCAGACATAGTTTAATACATTCCTGTAATACCAGCAACTGGGGGGCAGAGACAGGAGGACCAGAAGTTCCAGGTCATCATTGTCTACAGTGAATTTGAGGCCAGCCTGGGATACACAAGAATTTGCCTCAAACCAAAAATAAAAAAAAAACCAGGGCGAGTTTGTCTATATTTTCTGCTTCCTCCCTCTGACCCCTAATCAACCATATAGTGCTTTTTGGTGTGACCCTGTGTAAAGTGGCATGTTCCCTCCTCATGGGAACTGTAGTACTAAGCTGTCTTGTCAACAACTGATCTGTTGACCTTGTACTAAAATATAAATGAAATTTCAGATGCATTTAAGACACTCCCCTAAAGGGAACGAGAAGTTTTGGCATTTTGTAGGCATGGCTTGCTTTATGTCTAAGACATCTCAGATTTTATATCTGGAAGGAACCTGGTCTACTATCTTCATCTTATTGGTGAGCAATATGAAGCATGGTCCACAAACCTGACCTTTCAGCTACAGCTGAATCTTCACAGCTATGCTGCTGTGGACTTTCAGCCTGGCACCATTGGCATTTGCATCAGGGTAGTCCTTGATAAGTCAGTGATGCCCCGTGTATTGTAGAACACTTAGTGCTGTACCTCGCAGTACCCTTTAGATGTCAGTAGCAATCCTACCTCATCCTGACAGCCCAAAGGCTCTAAAGACAGCACAGAATGTCTCTGGCAGCTGTAACCACCCGTGGGGAATCCCTGCAGGAAATCTTTTCCCTTCCCTCCTCTCCACTGAGGCAAATTAAAAAGCTTAGGAGCTCACACACTGTAATATTTTTATTCTGGTCTAACTGGATGTCCTTTTCAGGTTTTATTCAGTTTAAAGCATTGTGGTTAAACTGTTGGCAAGTTGCGTGGGTTCCTGACCAAGCTCCATTGATTCCCAGCTATGTAACTTGCTTGGGCAGGTTACTCAGCTAGCCCCAGGTTCTGTCTCAGAGGATAAGAGCATTAAATGGTGAACACCTGGGAGTGTCCAGAGGAGGACCGATCCCTCTGAGCACTGGCAGGCTGCCCACTTGTGTAGCTTACATGTACTTCTTTGTAAGTTGGGTCCTAGTACTCACTTCCCAGTTACTGTGAGTGTGGAATAAGGCACCCTACGAGGAGGATATACCTTTCCCAGAGCAGGCGTGGTGGACACTCCTTTCACACAAGCAACTTAATTTTCACAGAACCACACGCTTCTCTGCAAAATGCTTGTAGTCCCTCCTGTGTGTTGGTTCCCTAGCTCCATGTTTTGACTCTTGAAACAGGATGCAGTGTGGTGGGAATAGCCCCATGCAGGCTGCAGACTCTCTAAGGTGAAGGACTATGCCTTCCTTTCTCTTGTATTCCTCCATAGAATTTGGATTGTGATGTTTCAAGGCCGATGCTGGGGTGGGGTGGGGTTGTGGTAAGATGTGTGGAGTAGCCGGGAAAGGACATTTGCTCACGGGGCTCTACCACCTCCATACCATGGCCATGCGAGGTTAACATCCCATTTAGGAGCTGGGCGCTCCTGCCTGACCCAGAAATGCTTCCTTCTTTGTTCCAATATGAGTTTTCTTCTCTTGCTGGGTTTTGAGAGTTGATGTACACATGTGCATTTCAATGTATGTAGCAGGCGCCTGTCTGTGTGTACGAGCTTATCTGTATGAGTGTGTGTGTGTGTGTGTGTGTGTGTGTCAGAACAGTTTCTCAAAGGGATTCTTTTTCCTTCATGCTGTTCCAGAAGAGATGAGGTTTCTGCTCTTATCTCTTCCAGCATGTGGAAATCAGAATGAGCAGACAACAGGCACTGAATGATGAAAGGGATTTACAGGCGTGATCCCTATGTTTGTTGCTGTGTTAGCCCAAGGTTAGTTTGGTTGTTTTGACTTCTCTGGTTTTTCTCGGCTGATTTCATGACTTTTATGTCTTATTATTCCATCCCATGGTCAGACTGACATTCACGCCTCACCCCCATACTCATAAGGTGTATCCCTAATTTTCATAATGTCAGGTATTTGATGTTAGAAAAAGACAGGGTTAGGAAAGCCTGCTGACTATCAGAGATATACCAGTGCTGAGACCTTGAGAGAGAAGAGAATTGTCCTCCCCTCCCCAACTCACCTCACACTGTCCCAGTCTGCACTGTCCGTCAGGAGCCTTCCTCTCTCACCACCTTCCCTCCTTCTTCCATCTTCTCTCAGAGCAGCTGCAGGCTGAGGCTCGGAGACCAAAGCAGCTCCCTTAGGAAGTCTGCACGGAGAACCGTGAAAGCTGACTGTGAAATTTGCTCTCTTCACATAGGGTACTCCTTAAGAATTCTCATGCCCCTCAGAGCCCCTTCTCTGCACGGTGTAGGCTACTGACCTTTGCTGCAAGGACAGTAAGCTGCTGGCTATTGCTGGCACACCCACACACCCCAGAACGCCACCACGGAAAAGCTTCCATGACTGAACTGCCCTGAGCTCCCTGCTCTCAGGACTTCAATTCTGCAGTCCTGAGCAGTGCTCGTCATGTTCCTGGGCAAGCTGGACTCAGGTGACAAGCTTACTGAGAGGCTGTCAACTGCCTTGTCCCAAGTCCGTAAGTCAGAGATGAAGTGGGACTCGGAAGTCTATCAGTCTTGGCTGTCAACTGCTTTGTCCCAAGTCCGTAAGTCAGAGATGAAGTGGGACTCAGAAGTCTGTCAGTCTTCATGTTGAGAAGATCTTCACAGCTCCACAGCTCCTGAGACCTGTGTGTCACTCCTAAACCCCACCATTTAACTGGTCTGGCGGGCATAGCTTGCTCTTTGAAAGGCTTAAAAAAAAACCTGAGCACAGACAAATCTACCGAGTTAGGGATTTCCTAGACAGGAGTGATGCCAGCAGGCACATGGGTAGGCCAGGGCACAGGCTCTGGATAAGCACCATCCATCACGTGTTTGCTGTAAAAACTCTCAGCCTCCAGCTTGGGTCTGACAAGTGAGAAACTGGGTTTACCTCAGAGGTCTATCTCAACACCCTTCTAAGTAAGCACTGTTCAGAGGCTCGTAAGAACCACTGCTCTAGCCAAATGTCCACAATCGGGACTTGCTTGCCCCTAGGGGACCTTACCCCATGTCTGAAGACCTATTTCATGGTCATGATGAGTAGGTGAGGCGCTTCTGACAGCAAGTGGGGAGAAGCCAGGTGTGATGTCCAACAGTCCCCATGCACAGAATGGATTCACAACACGAATAATTAGCCAGCCCAACACACCCACAGCTCTGAGGCTGAGAAAGCCCACTTCTGCTCTGCCCTTGTCTGTGGTGAGCTTGACATGTCCTAAAGTTATGTGAAGATCTTTCTATCCCCTTTCCTGAGTGAGGGCTGAATTGAGTGTTGAAGGCTAGTGTTGATGGGTGTGGGCACTACAGATTATCCGAGGAGGAAAGATGAAGCCAGCTGGAAGAGCTGTGTGTGCATGTCGTGTGTAGGGTGCCTGTGTGTGGGAACACATGCACACGTGTGTGGAGATCAGAGGATAACCTTGGGAGTCACGCCTCAGACACTATCTAACTTGTTTTATTGAGGCACGGTCTCTCACTGCCCTGGAGCTCATTGAGTAGGCTAGGCTGGCTGCTACCCAGGGCTCCTTCTAAAGCTTCTTCCTCAGTACTGGGATAAAAGCATATCACCGTGCCTGGCTTTTTATGTGGGTTCTGGGGATCAAACTCAGGGTCTCAACCTTGCAAGACAAATATTTGACTGACTGAACTATCTCCCGAGTCCAGGAGAAACTTTCTCAATGATGTCAGTTCCCATCATCCTAGCATCCAAACACCCACAGCCCAGGCTTCTGGGGATACAAACGTAGTCAGTAAGGGAAGAGCTTGGCACAAACAGCTAACTGGGCAGATGAATAAAAAGGCAGTGTGTCACCCTGCAGAGCATGGGGGTTTGCTAGGCTCCTCTGAGTACAAGGTCAGCCTGTACCAGAAACCAACAGCTGCTACAGGGTCCCCGACGACGACAATGCCTGGCCTACAGACGGGACATCCACAGTTGGTCCCTGCCTCACTGTTCTACATTTTGCAGATGCAAGGCCATGATGAGAGTCATTAATTTCTGAGTCATTTTGTCACTGGCTGGAGCAGGTCAAGGGGAAGAGAGGTTGCTTCCTCTGTGCTCCACAGTTCACTGCGACCCTGGGGTTTCTCAAGTCCATGCTCTCTGGATGCAGATGACTGTACTTCCTTTCCTGCCTTCTCCTTTTCCTCTCTGCCTCTGTGAAAGACTCAGAATCTTTCACAGCTGTAGAAAGCCAGGGCTCTGAGATGGCAGAGAGATGGAGTCTAGCACATTCTGACGGAAAATCCAGGTCTTGTTCTGATATTTGCTCTCCAAAACCTCACGTCTCCAAAAATCAGTGAATGGCAGTCTATCTGATAATTATTTAAGAAACACCAGTTGGCATAATCCCACGACATATAATTTACAGGCACTGATCAAGCTAAACCTAGGTGGAAATCTCTACAGAAATGTAACATATGTGGAGAGACACATACAGGACGATGAGCCAGGCTTATAGCTCTCAGCTATTTTTGTGCTTAACTCAATACCTGAAGAGAGAGTAGCCCAGGGCTAATGAAAAGAGACAGTTGGGTTCTCAGGACGCAGGACACCCCAGCAGAGAGGGATGTTTGTCTTTAAAATAGCAGATGAAGGAAGAGCTGGGTTCTTTATCCTCCCTCAGTCGGCAAAGAGGATGAGGCGTTCCTCACCTGTGCACAGATCCGAGGCCTGTTGTTGGGCTGGAGGAGTCCTCGAATCTGGAAGCCAGAGATTGTTTCCCTGTTGGATCCCGGGTGTTCCTTGATGTTTTCTGAGCAGGAAACCCAGTGATTCTACAAAGGAAACACAAGCCAGACCTTGAGGAGCTGGAAAAAAGAGCTTGTGTCAAATTCTAGCATAAAGGTCTTCGTTTCCAGAGAAGTGGAACGAACACACACACACACACACACACACACACACACACACACACACACACACACACACACACACACCCCTATAGTGAAGGACGTTCAGGGGCACCAGGGCCCTCAGACTATTGGTCTAAATCACATATATATATTCATAAAATGCTTGGCAATCTTGGATGCATGCAAACAAATCAACAGAAATCAACCTTGGTGTCTGGGGGATAATGCTCGCCAGTGAGCAATTAGAGACATACAAGTCCTCCCTTCCCCCCATCGCTCCCCTCCCTCCCTCTCCTTTCCTTTTCTTATATCAAATAAAGTTGATTTTAGTTATAAAATGTATGTATGAATGTATTTATGCACATATTCTGGCTATTTGGGACAGGGTTTCTTTGTGTAGCCCTGGTGACTTGGAGCTTGTTTTGTAGACCAGGCTGGCCTTGAACTTGCAGAGATCCACCTGCCTCTGCCTCTGAGTGCTGGGATTAAAGGTGTGCACCGCCGCACTCAGCTTCAGTTAAAATGTTTTCAAAAAGTCTTATTGTTCCGATGTGTTTTTGTTTCTCAACTTGAAAGAAATTAGAATGGGGTAATTTTTCCCCCTCTTATTTTGTGTTAGACATATGCTACCTTATGACATGACAGAAGGGGAGATCAATCATTGTTTTTAAACATGAAAACAGTTAACTAGTTCAGCACCCAGGTACCTGTTCAACAGCAGATCTGGGATGTGGGCATAGGCTACCACAGAACCCATTCCCTTCCTGGGATTCCACATGGCCAGTGTGTCCTGCACTAGTCCTAGGTTTATCCTTGGGATTTAGGCCATCACAGGCGCCTAGATGCCCACAGGGCAATTGAAGTTGTTCTTTCTCGTTATCCCTTCTCCCATCTCTGAATCTCATTTAGTCTAGACTGGCCCTGAAATTTTTTATATAGCCAAAGATGACCTTGAACTCCAGGTCCTCTTGCCTCTACCTCCCACTGCTTGGATTGTAGGCATTTACTGCTAACGCCAATTTTATGAGGTGCTGAGCATTGAAACCAGGGCCTTGTGCATTCTAGGCCAGTACTTTTATCAGTGAGTTCTCACACTTTGTTTTCCCGGTAATACCTAAGAAGTGCTCGCGAGGTTGGGCTGTGGTAGGGAAGCGTGGATTACCCTCAAGCAGTGGCTCTCAACCTTCCTAAAGCTGTCACCCTCTAACACAGTTCCTCATGCTGTGGTGACCCCTCAACTATAATATTATTTTCACTGCTACTTCATACTCTAATTTTGTTCCTGTTATGAATCATAATGTAAATATTTGTTCTTTCCAATGGTCTTAGGCGACCTCTGTGAAAGGGTCATTTGACCCCCAGGTTGAGAACCAATGCCCTAAAGCCATTCTAGTCCAGAAGCATGGGATGGAGTTTGCCACAAGGTCTTGTGACCCAGTTCTCTGCATGGGCGGAGTCAAAGCTACCATGGCAGAGTGCTCTGTGATGCACACCAGTTTCACCGAGCTGGTAGGAAGAATGACCGGTTCCTGAGCTTGGCTCACTTTCCCTTACCTTGTGTCCTCGGCTTGGTCTCTGTAGACCAGGACCAGAGCAGTCAATGCCAGTCTCCTGTCATTGAACACTCACACATTTTAAACGTTGTCTTTGCAAGTCTGTCTTCTGCCACCTTTGATCAACTCCCCTCCTCATTACACTCTAAGTTCCTTATGTTTTATGCGTGTTGTGGTCCTCTGGGTTCAAACACGTTTCTGAATGGTAGAGATGGGATCACCTCTAGCCTCTTGAATTACAGTTCCTGTGGTTTTTGTTTCCAGTCATTCCACTGCATACTGTGGTTGTTTAGGTGGTGGCAGCCGTAGGTCCCTAATTATTTGCCCCATTGCTTAAAGCTGGACTCCTCCCACTTGGGCATCACCTGGTTTCTAGACCTGCACCTACCGTTCTGCATTAGCTCCACTGCAATGGTTTTCCACAGGTAAGCAACTAAATATCGTTACAGGAAATGTGGTCATTCTGGTATTTTCCCTATGTATTGAATTTTTTTTTAAATCTTAATATGTTATACATTTTAGGTGTAGGTGAGAATGTTTGTTTATTATATGTTATACATTTTC
>PVIU01026500.1:0-21884 GCA_004026605.1 Ondatra zibethicus | reverse complement strand
GACAGAGACCCACGTTGGAACACTGGACTGAGCTCCCAAGGCCCAGTTGAAGAGCAGAAGGAGGGAGAAGATGAACACAGAAGTCAGAACCGCAAGGGATTCGTCCACCCATTGAGATGGTGTGCCTGATCTAGTGGGAGCTCACCAAGGCCAGCTGGACTGGGACTGAACGAGCATGTGATTGAAACAGACTCTCTGACTATGACTGACAATGGGGACTGACTGAGAAGCCAATGATAATGGCACTGAGATTTGATTCTACTGCATGTACTGGCTTTTTGTGATCCTAGTCAGTTTGGATTCATACCTTCCTAGGCCTGGATGGAGGCGAGAGGGCCTTGGGCTTCCCACAGGGCAGGGTAACCTGCCCTCTCTTAGGACTGGAGGGGAAAAGGGGAGGGGGAGTGGGGAAGCGGGAGGGAAATGGGAGGAGCGGAGGTGGTGGAAATTTTGAATGGTACTATTTATAATGCAATAATAAAAAATTAAATATGGAAAAAACCCTCACCATATAATAATCAAAACACAAAACATACAGAATAAAGAAAGAATATTAAGAGCTTCAAAGTAAAAGTGTCAGTTAACCTATAAAGGTAAACATATCAGAATCACACCTGACTTCTCAATGGCAATCATAAAAACCAGAAGGTCTTCAATAGATGTGCTGCAGACACTAAGAGACCATGGATGTAAGCCCAGACTACTATACCCATCAAAGCTTTCTTTCACCATCAATGGAGAAAACAAGACATTCTAGGATAAAAAACAAATTTAAACAATATGTAGCCACAAACCCAGGCTTAGAAAGAACTAGAAGGAAAATCACACCTGAAGGAAGCCAACAACACCCATAATAATAAAAAACATCTAACAACCCTCCTCAAGCACAACTCAAACAGGGAAATCACACAAACTCTACCACCAAAAAAAATAATCGGAGTTAACAACCACTGGTCATTTATATCATTTAATATCAATGGACTCAATTCACCTATAAGAAGGCACAGATTAAGAGAATGGATACAAAAACAGGATCCGACATTCTGCTGTTTACAAGAAACACACCTCAAACACAGAGAGAGATATTACCTCAGAGTAAAGGATTGGTAAAATGTTTTTCAATTAAATGGACCTAAGAAATAAGTGGGTGTGGCTATACTAATATCTAACAAAATCAACTTCAAATGCAAATCAATCAGAAGAGATGGAGATAGACACTTTATACTCATAACAGGAACAATTCATCAGGATGAAGTCTCAATCCTGAATATCTACGCCCCTAATAAAAAACCACCCACATATGTAAAAGAAACATTACTACAACTCAAAGCACACATCAAGCCACAAACACTAGTAGTAGGAGATTTCAACACTCCTCTCTTATAAATGGACAGGTCAATCAGACAGAATCCTTACAGAGATATAAGAGAAATAACAGAGGTAATGAATCAAATAGACTTAAGAGAAATCTATAGAATTCCACCCAAATAGGAAAGAATATACCTTCTTCTCTGCATCTCATGGAACCTTCTCAATAATTGATCACATACTGAGTAACAAAGCAAACATTCACAGTTACAAAAAAAAATTTTAGTAACCACCTATGCCTTATAGCAGCACCATGGAATATAGTTAGAATTTAACAATAATTCTATCCCCAGAAAGGCTAAAAACTCTTGGAAACTGAACAGACAACTACTGAACCGCCCCTGAGTCAGGGAAGAAATAAAGAAAGAAAGTAAAGTCTTCCTTGAATTCAATGAAAATAAAGACACAACATACCTCAACATATGGAACACTATGAAAGCAGTGCTAAGAGGAAAGTTCATAGCATTAAGTGCACACATTAAAGAAATGGAGAAAGCTCACATTAGAGACTTATCAGCATAGCTGAAAGCTCTAGAAAAAAAGAAGACTCACCCAGGAGGAGTAGAAGGCTGGAGATAATCAAACTGAGGGCTGAAATCAACAAAATAGAAACACAAAAACAATCCAAAGAATCAATGAAACAAAGAACTGGGTCTTGGAGAAAATCAACAAGACTGACAAACCCCTATCCAAGCTAATCAAAAGGTAGAGAGAGAACACACAAATTAACAAGATCAGAAATGAAAGGGGGGACATAACAACATACATTGAGGAAATTCAGAGAATCATTAGGTCTTACTACAAAAGCCTTAATGCCACAAGATGGAAAATGTAAAAGGAATGGACATTTTTTAGATAAATACCATATACTGAAATTAAATCAATACCAGATGAACAATTTAAATAGACCTATATGTAATGATGGAATAGAAGCTGTCATCAAAATCCTCCCAACCAATAAAAGCCCAGGACCAGATGATTTTAATGTGGAATTCTACCAGAACTTCCAAGAAGAGCTGATACCTATACTCCTTAATCTGTTTCATATAATAGAAACAGAAGAGTCATTGCCAAACACTTGTTATGAATCTACACTAACCCTGATACCAAAACCACACAAAGACTCAACCAAGAAAGAGAATTACAAACCAATCTAGCTCATGAACTTCAATGCACTAGTTCTCAGTAAAATACTGGCAAACCAAATCCAATAACACATCAAAAAATTATCCATCTTGATTAAGTAGACTTCATCCCAGAGGTGTAGGACTGGTTCTACATATAAAAATCTATCAATGTAATCCATCATATAAATAAACTGAAAGAAAAAAAAACATATGATCATTTCATTAATTGCTGAAAAAGCATTTGACAAAATTCAACACCCCTTTATGATAAAGGTCTTGGAGAGATTAGGGATACAGAATCATATATAAATATAATAAAAGCAATATGCAGCAAGCCAACAGCTAACATCAAATTAAATGGAGAGAAACACAAAGTAATTCCACTAAAATCAAGAACAGGACAGGCTGTCCACTCTCTCCTTATCTCTTCAACTTTGTGCTTGAAGTCCTAGCAGTAGCTATAAGACAACATAAGGAAATCAAGGGGATTCTAATTGGAAAGGAAGAAGTCAAATTTTTGTTATTTGCAGATGTTATGATAGTGTAAAACAGTGACCCCCAAAACTCTACCAAAGAACTCCTACAGCTAATAAATATCTTCAGTGATGTGGCAAGAATCAAATCAACTCATAAAAATCAGTGGCCCACCTATACACAAAGGATAAGGAAGCAGAGAAGGAAATCAGAGAAACTTCATCTTTCATGGTAGCCACAAATAGCATAAAGTATCTTGGGGTAACACTAACCAAGGAAGTGAAAGATCTATTTGACAAGAACTTTAAGGCTTTAAAGAAAGAAATTGAAAAGGAAACCAGAAAATGGAAGGATCTCCCATGCTCTTTGATGTGTAGAATCAACATAGTAAAAATGGCAATTCTACCGAAGCCAATCTATAAATTCAGTGCAATCCCCATCAGAATCCCAACAAAATTCTTCACAAAACTTGAGAGAAAATAATCAACTTTATATGGAAAAACAAAAAGCCCAGGAGAGCTGAAATAATCCTATCCAATAAAGGAACTTCCAGAGGCATTACCATCCCTGACTTCAAACTCTATTACAGAGCTACAGTAATAAAAACAGCTTGGTATTGGCATAAAAGCAGAGATATTGACCAATGGAATTGAATCAAAGACCCGGATATTAACCCACAAAGCTATGAACACCTGATATTCGACAGAGGAGCTAAAATTATACAATGGAGGAAAGAAAGCATCTTCAACAAATGGTGCTGACATAACTGGAGGTCAACCTGTAGGAGAATGAAAATCGACCCTTAATTATCACTATGCACAAAACTCAAGTCCAAATGTATTAAAGACTCCAATATAAATTTGACCACACTGAACCTGATAGAAGACAAAGTGGGAAGAAGTCTGCAACACATGGGCACATGAGAACACTTCCTATGTATAATCCCAGTAGCACAGACAACAATGAATAAATGGGACCTCCTGAAACTGAGACACTTCTGCAAAGCAAAGGATACTGTCATTAAGACAAAAAGGCATCCTATTGAATTGGAGAAGATCTTCACCAACCCTCATCAGACAAAGTTCTGATCTCCAAAATATATAAAGAACTCAAGAAACTAGACTTTAAAATTCTAAATAACCCAAATAAAAATTGGGGTACTTAACTGAACAGAGAATTCTCAACAGAAGTTCAAATGGCCAAAAGATACTTAAGGTCACATTCAACTTCCTTAGCAATCAGGGAAATGCAAATCAAAACAACTTTGAGATACCATCTTACACCTGTCAGAATGGCTAAAATCAAAAACACCAATGATAGCCTATGCTGGAGAGGATGTGGAGTAAGGGGAACATTCATCCATTGCTGGTGTGAATGCAAACTTGTGCAACCTTTGGAATTCAATGTGGTGGTTTCTCAGGAAATTGGGAATCAACCTACCTTAGGATCTAGCAATACCACTCTTGGGAATATACCCAAGAGATGCTCAATCATACTACAAAAAGCATTTGTGCAACTATGTTCATAGCAGCATTATTTGTAATAGCCAGAACCTGGAAACAACCTAGATGCCCCTCAATGGAAGAATGGATAAAGAAAGTGTGGAATATATACACATTGGAGTAACTCAGCCGTTAAAACATAAAAAAAACAATGACTTCTTGATTTTTTGCATGCAAATGATGGAAATAGAAAACACTATCCTGAGTAAGACAACCCAAACCCAAAAAAGACGAAAATGGTATGTACTCATTCATAGTGGACACTAGCCATAAACAAAGGACATTGAGCCTATAGTTCACAAGCCTAGAGAAGCCAAATAATAAGGTGAACCTAAAGATAAACATATATAGATCCTCCTGGAAATTGGAAGCAGACAATATTGCCGGGCAATAGTTGGGAGCATGGAAGTGGAGGTAGGGGTTGTGGTGGGTTTGGGGAAATGGGAGAGGAAGAGAGAAAAGGGAGAAGAGAAAGATTGGGGGAGTTTGGGGGAGTGGGATGGTGGAGATGGAGGAAGGGCAGAGATGAGAGCAGGGAAGAAGATATCTTAATTAAGGGAGCCATGTTAAGGTTGGCAAGAGACTTGGCTCTAGAGGAGATCCCAGGTGTCCACCAGGATGTCCCCTGCTAGGTCCTTGGGCAGCAGAGGAGAGTGCCTGAACTGGCCTTCCCCCATATTTCCAGTGATGATTATTTTGAATATCACCATAGAATCTTTGTCCGGCGATCGATGGAGATAGAGAGATAGACCCACATCAGAGCACTGGACTGAGCTCCCAAGGTCCAGTTGAATTGAAGGGCAGAAGGAAAGATAAGATGATCAAGCAAGTCAGGACTGTGAGTGGTTGGTCCACCCACTGAGACAGTGTGCCTTAGCTAATGGGAGCACACCAAATCCAGCTGGACTGGGACTGAACGAGCATGTGATCAAACCAGTCTCTCAGAATGTGGTTGACAATGGGGGCTGACTGAGAAGCCATTGACAGTGGCAATGGGACTTGTTTCTCTTGCATGTCCTGGCTTTTTTGGGACCTTAGTCTATTTTGATGCACACATTCCTAGGCCTGGATGGATGGGGGAGGGCCTTGGACTTCCCATAGGGCAGTGTACTCTGCCCTATCTTAAGGCTGGAGAGGGAGGGAGGAGGGGGAGTTGGGGAGTGGGAGGGGAATGGGAAGAGGGGAGGAAGTGGAAATTTTTGAATGGAAAACAAATAAAAATAAAATAAATAAAAAAGAAGTGAAATCAAAGAAATTATGGGATCATAGTACACATGATAACAACATATACTCTAATAAATTGGAAAATATAAAACTGGATAATTTTATTAATATTTGCCACTTACCAAAGCAAAATTCAGTTCAGAGAACTTCATTTTTAAAATATTTTTTTATTGATACTTACTGAGCTCTACATTTTTCTCTGTTGCCCTCTCTGCCTCTCCCCTCCCTCCTTCAATCCTGCCTCAAGGTCTGCATGCTCCCAATTTACTCAGGAGATCTTGTCTTCTCATACTTTCTACTTCCCATGTAGATTATATCCATGTAAGTCTCTCTTGGTGTCTGCATTGTTGTCTAAATTCTCTGGGATTGGGGTTTGTAGGCTGGCTTTCTTTGATTTATGTTTAAAAACCACCTATGAGTGAGTACATGTGATAATTGTCTTTCTGTGTTTGGGGTACCTCACTCAAAATAATGTTTTCTTGCTTCATCCATTTTCCTGCAAAATTCAAGCTGTCATTTTTTTCTGCTGTGTAGTACTCTATTGTGTAAATGTACATTTTCTTATCCAGATTCTGTAACATGAAAGCCAGCTTGTTGGGTGCCATTCTGTAGTGTGAAAGGCCTGGTCCCACAGTCATTAGGTCCCAAAGAAAAATCACACAGAGTTATAAACTGATTGGCCCATTAGCTCAGGCTTTGTATTAGCTCTTATAACTTATATAGCCCATTATTCTTATCTATGTTAGCCACATGGCTCGGTATCTTTTTCAGCAGAGCAGGCCATATCCTACTTTTTCAGTAGTCTGCACAGGAATGCCGAGAGAGCTTCCTGCTTTCCAGAATTCTATTTTCCTTGCTGTGCCTCTACTTCCTGTCTGGTTGTCCCACCTATGCATCCTGGCTAATGGCCAATCAGTGTTTATTTAAATCATGATTGACAGAATACAAACAATTCTCCCACACCAAGATTCAATGCAATGCCCATTAAAATCCCAGCAAAATTCTTCAAAGACCTCAAAAGAACATTCCTCAACTTCATTTGGAAAAGAAAAAACCCAGGATAGCCAAAACCATCCTGTACAATAAAAGAACTTCTGGAGGCATCAAAATCCTTGACTTTAAACTCTACTTCAGAGCTACAGTACTGAAGACGGCCTGGTACTGGCATAAGAACAGACAGGAGGACCAATGGAACTGAATAGAAGACTCAGATATCAATCCACACATCCTTGAAAACCTTGATATTTGATAAAGAAGCAAAAAATATCAAATGGATAAAGAAAGCATATTTAACAAGTGGTGCTGGCATAGCTGGGTATCAACATGTAGAAAAATGAAAATCGACCCATATCTATCACCACACACAGAGAATTAACTTAAACATACCTATAACCTTAGTGAAATCGAAGCAATAATAAAATCCTCAGAAAGAACAGAAAACTACAAAATAAAAGAAAAACAGAGGTTAGATGCTTTTATGACAGAGTCCTAGCAGACTTTCGAAGAAGAGTTGATACCAAATATTCCTCAAATTATTTCACAAATTTCAAAAAGAAGACTATTGTCCAATTCATTTTAAAAGATCAAAATTAATTTGACATATTAACAAAAAGGAGACTCAACAAAAAAAATTGCAAACCAATTCCCCTTATGAACATTGATGCATAAATTCATAGAAAAATACTTGTGAATCAAGAATATGGATCATTCAAAATAATCATCCACTAGCTTCAACTGAAATTCATTCCAGAAAAGTTGAATAGTTCAAAAATAATATAGTTATAAATTCAATAAATCTAACTTTTCATGTAAACAGTATGAGAGGCTAAAAGCACATGATTGTTTCTCATAGAAAAGGCTTTTGACAAATTCCAATCCCTCTTCAAGATCAAGTTCCTGAAGAAATTTGGCTTACAGGAGACATACTTCAACTAAATAGAGGTGATTTAGAACAAGAACACAGACAGCATCAAACTAAATGGAAGAAACTCAAGGCATTTGCACTGAAATGAGGAACAAGACATTTTCCATTGCCTCCATACATATTTATTATACTAATATGTCTTACCTATAAACATAAAACAACTAAAAGATACCAAAGGGATAGAAATTAAAAAATAAGGTCAAAGTACCTCTATTTGCAGATGATAAGATTGTATACATAAGTGACCTGAAAATTCCACCAATAAACTTCTATACCAGATGAAAACTATCATCAAAAGAGCAAGATTTATAATTAATAAAAGAAAATCAGTATCCTTTCAGTGTAGGAAGAGAAATATTTTGGGCAACTCTAAATAATTACATAAAAAATTTGCATATTAAAATATTTATACATTAAAGAAAGAAATTGAAGAATATATCAGAAAAGTGAAAGATCTCCCATGCCCAATTATCAGTGGAATTAATATTATAAATATGAATACCCTACAAAAAGTAATCTAATTTTGATATTTGAAACCTATCTTGTCTTCTAAATTTTCCAGTCTTTTTTAGTACAGGTTTTTAAAGTATGGCCTAATGAGTCTCTGGATTTTTCTCAGTGTCTGTTGTTATGTCCCCCATTTCATTTCTGATTTTGATAATTTCGATGTCCCCTCTCTTTAGATCAGCTTGACTAAGGGTGTGTCTTTCTTGTTGATTGTTCTCAAAGAAGAAGCTCTTTGTTTCATTAATTCTTTACATTATTTTTTTCTATTTTATTGATTACAGACCTCAATTTCATGATTTCCTGTTCTCTACCACTCCAGAATGATTCTGCTTCTTTTTGTTCCGGAGCTCTCAGGAGTGCTCTTAAGCAACTAGTGTGAAGTTTCTCCACTTGATTATGTAGGCACTGCTCTTATCACTGCTTTCATAGTGTCCAAAGGTTTGGGTATGTTCTGTATTCATTTTACTCAATTCTAGGAAGTCTTTACTTCCTTTATTTCTTCCTTGACCCAGGGATGATTCAACTGAGCACTGTTAAGTTTCTGTGAATTTTAGGTGTTCTTCTAAGAGTGTAATTGTTGAATTCTAACTTTACACAATGGTGATCAGATAAGATACTGTGAGTTGTTCCAACTCTTATATGTCTCTTGAGGTATGCTTTGTTACTAAGTATGGTCAGTTTTAGAGAAGGTTCCATGAGGTACTGACATAAAGCTACTTTCTTTTGTAATTGAGTGAAATGTTCTATAGATGTCTGTTATGTTCATTTGAGTCATGACATCTATTAGTTCTGTTATTTCTTTGTTAGTTTCCTAATATCTAGAACCTGAAAATAACTTAGATGGCCCCAAACTGAAAAAAAAATTATAAAGAAAATGTGGTATGCTGTTGTGAAGGAGGCTTGTTTGTTTCCTGACCACCTAGCAGTTTAGACCCAAAATAATCACACAGAAACTGTATTAAAATAAGTCACTGCTTGGCCCATTAGCTCTAGCTTCATATTGGTTAACTCTTACATCTTAATTTAATCCATCCCCATTAATCTGTGTATCACCAAGTGGCAGTGACTTATAGGGTATTATTCCCAGTGTCTGTCTCTGGCGGCAACTCCATGACTTTTCTCTGATTCCACCCTTCATTCTCCCAGCATTCAGTTTAGGTTTCCCTGTGTACATCTATACTACCTTATCAGGCTGAGCCAGTTTGCTTTATTCATTAATGGTAATCACATCACCTCCTTTATTGTGTTTAAATAAAAAGCAAGGTTTTAACTTTAACATAGAAAAATTACATAAGAAAGTTATCAAGCAAGAATTACAACATTTATATCTACTTTATCTTTTATCATAACTAAGGAAAACTATATCTATTTTTTAGCTACATCAAAGACTCCAGAAGGACATAATATTATTTAAGTAAAGAGGAGGTGCATTGTCAGCAACTTCCAAAATTCTAGAATTGACAGAGATCTCTCAATGCCTGGACAGTCACCCAAAGATTTTGTGTATTGTTGGGGCATCTAATCTTCAGACCACAGGCCCATAGTATCCAGCAGTCTTTCAAATAAAACAGGAAATTTCAAAGACAGTTCAGCCTATCATGGCAGTTTGTCAGTCACATTTTTCTGTGTCCTACAGAATGTCTAGCAGACTCTTCATGAAGCAGAAAACCCAAAGAATCATCTCATCTTTAGGCAAGTTCAGCAGTCATTTTTCTGTGGGTCCTGCATGTTCAGTTCATCAAGCATTCCAGGCAAGAGCAGTTTCTTGCCCAAATGGCTAACTAACTCCATAAGAAGCCTCTTCAATGCCCACCTTACCCTTGAGGTAGATTGGTGCTGCCAGGAGCTGATGTTTCTCCCTGTCATGAAAAGTCCTAACTTCTTAAAACATTTTAAATGCCATATTTTGTAGTCTTTGAAAGGTTTGAAAAATGCCTATCCATCTGAAATACATATCTGTCCATCTAGAAAAATCTAACATGAATACAAGCTTGACAATTATAGATGATTATCTATTAACATACATTTCTTAATTATATATTAATTTTTAAATAAACTGCACAAACATACTTTAATCAAGAGCAGAAATATACATATAACATGATTGACTTTAAATTTGTATCAATAAACCAAGATCCATAACAATGCAAATCTATATAGCATACCCCATTTTAAATGTAAAGAAACACTTATAGACAATATTTGGGAATATGGGTGTAGTTCTGTCCAAACTTCTTCTTGATGTATATGGGGTGAAGTTTGAGGGATGTACAAGGGAACCTTTCAGGGGGACTTGATTCATCAAACCACACTAGTCTGGAAGGATTCCTCAGGTTTTCATCCTTTGTGGAAAAAAAGAAGAAACTCTTTTCCAAAGCAACAAATCCTTGGATCCATATTTTGAAATCAAGATACCTTTAAGATATATATTTTGTTTTAGCTTAGTAGCCCATTCAATGAATTTTCTCTCTGATTTTAGCTTTCTCACAGGCAAAAACTTCAAAGAAAATACAATAATATACATAATCAAGACTCTCTGTGAATTTTCCATCTTTATTTGGCTCATTTTTCTTAGTCTTTTATTATTGTCTGTTCTCTGTCTCTTTGTTTTACTTTTTAAAAACCATTTACTTATCTTTATAACTCTATATACACTTTTTGTTCTCTTTTCCAAGCCTACATACATTTGTACAGCACTGTGACTTGTTTAGAGGTCATTTATGTCTGAATCTGTCCTGTTGTGAATTTGTAATTCTTTACTGTCCAGGAGCAATTCTTAAAATCTTAAGCTCCACCTTTACTAGCATATACACTGTAATTCCTGCTTGCCCTGCCCCGTCCAGCATGGGGGAGCTGCTTGTTCCTCTAAGCCACACATACTGCTCCACTTCCAAGCACCCATTCAGTCCACATTGCCACCAAGCAAGCCACAGCACCCTGCTAACAAACCCCATCCAAATGCTCTGTTTTCTGAAGGATTCAAAGTTTGTGCCAGCAGAATAGCCCATGGCGAAGAAGCTGTCATTTTGAAGCCATGCAGCTACTACCACTGAATCAGAAAGACCTCTCTTAAAGAAGCCATGCCTCTGCTTTCTTCTCTCAAATAGAGCCCATTCAAGAAAATAGTGCTAGCAAATGATGCTTAAATCCATTCTTTTGTGTCTAGAATTAATTTTTAAGCTTTCTCAGGTTTTTAAGTGGATTTTGGTTTGCTATGTTGGTATCAATTTTTAGTAAGGAGGCTGTTTATTGGTTCCCAGATGCTTAGCCCAACAATAATCACACCAAACCCCTATCAATTAAATCACTGCTTTGCCCAATAGCTCTAGCTTCTTAATGGCTAACTCCTACATATTAATTTAACCCATCTCCATTAATCTGTGTATTGCCACATGGCATTGGCTTACTGGGTAATGTTTCTAGTGTTTGTCTCTGATGACGGTTCCACAGCTTCTTTCTGATTCTGCCCTTCTTTCTTGCCGCATTCAGTTTAGGTTTCCCTGCCTACATCTATTCTACCCTATCAGTCCAAGCCAGTTTTCTTATTCATTAATTGTAATCACAGCATACAAAGGGGAAATCTCACATCAGTGGTATGTTTAAACAATGGAGTATTAATCATAAGAACTATGACATCATAAT
Organism: Ondatra zibethicus; assembly: GCA_004026605.1. Classification (NCBI taxonomy): domain Eukaryota; kingdom Metazoa; phylum Chordata; class Mammalia; order Rodentia; family Cricetidae; genus Ondatra; species Ondatra zibethicus. The sequence goes on along the minus strand of PVIU01026500.1, from coordinate 10,116 downwards.
ATTTGCAGAAAAATGGATAGAACTGAAAAAACTTTCCTGAGTGAGGTAACCCAGAGCAAGAAATACAAACATGGTGTGTGCTTGCTCATAAGTTAATATCCAACATAAAGCAAAGGATAATGAGCCTATTGTTCATGACCCTGGAAAAGCTAGGCAACAAAGGAACACTAAAAGAAGCATATATAGATCCTCCTGGGAAGGGAAACCAGACAAGTTCTCGAGAGAAAATTGGGAATGTGGGGGTAGGTGTTTAAAGGAGGGTAGAAAGAGAGGAGGAAGGGAGGATGGAAGGTGGTTGAAGAACTTGAGGGACTGGGATGGTCATGATGGGTAAAAGACAGAGAGGGAAATCAATGAGAGTTGTAACAATTGAGTGAACAGTTATAGGGCTAGAAAGAAACCTGGCACTAGAAGAATCCATAAGTATGACCTCAGTTAAGACTCTGATCAATAGTGGAAAGAGAGCCTGAACTGGCCATGCCTTGTAATAAGAGTGAAAACTATCATTTTTAATGAAAGCTCAGCCTTAGCTTAGGTTTGTTTCTCTTTTTGGATATTTATTGAGCTCTACATTTTTCTCTGCTCCTCTCCCTGCCTCTTCCCTCCCCACTTCAATCAACCCCCAGGTCCCCATGTTCCCAATTTACTCAAGAGATCTTATCTTTTTTTAGTTCCTACTTCCCATGTAGATTATATCTATGTAAGTTTCTCTTAGTGTCCATATTGCTGTATTAATTCTCTGGGATTGTGGTTTGTAGGCTGGCTTTATTTGCTTTATGTTTAAAAACCACCTATGAGTGAATACATGTGATAATTGTCTTTCTGCATCTGAGTTACCTCACTCAAAATAAAGTTTTTTTAGCTCCATCCATTTTCCTGCAACATTCATGCTGTCATTATTTTTTTCATCAGGTCCTATTTTGAAAACCTGTACTTCACAAAATTGGAAAACTTAAAGGAAATGGACAACTTTCTGAATAAATATCACTTACCAAAATTAAATCAAGACCAGATAAGCAAATTAGACAGACCTATAGCTGCTGAAGAAATAGAAACAGTCATCCAAAGTCTCCCAACAACAACAAAAAAAAGTCCAGGACCAGATGGTTTCAGCTCAGAATTCTACAAACTTTCGAAGAAGAAATAATACCAATAATCCTCAAATTATCTCACACAATAGCAACAGATAGGACATTGCCAAACTCTTTTAATGAGTCTACAAGTACCATGATAAGCAAACCACAGAAAGACAATACTAAGAAAGAGAATTACAGACCAATCTCACTCACGAACATTGTTGCAAAAATACTAAATAAAATGCTAGCAAATCGAATCCAAGTACACATCAGAACCATCATCCACCATGACAAAGTCTGCTTCATCCCAGAGATGCAGAGATGGTTCAACATACAAAAATCTGTCAATGTAATCCACCATATACACAAGCTGAAAAATAATAAACACATGGTCATCTCATTAGATACTGATAAAGTATTTGACAAAATGCAACATCCCTTCATGATAAAGGTCTTGGAGAGAGCAGGGATACAAGGAACATATCTAAACATAATTAAAGCAATATACAGCAAGCCAACAGCCAACATCAAACTAAATGGAGAGGAAACTCACAGGGATTCCACTGAAATCAGGAACAAGACAAGGTTGTCCACTCTCTCCATATCTATTCAATATAGTTCTTGAGGTCCTAGCTAAAGCAATAACACACCAAAGGGAGATCAAGGGGATACAGATTGGAAAAGAAGACATCAAACTCTCCCTATTAGCTGATGATATTATAGTTTACATAAGTAATCCCAAAAATTCTACCAAGGAACTTCTACAACTCATAAACACTTTCAGCAATGTAGTGTTACAAGGTTAACTCAAAAAAAAAAATCAGTAGCCCTCCTGTAAACAGATGATAAAAGGGCTGGGAAGAAATCAGAGAATCAACACCCTTCACAATAGCCACAAATGGCATAAAATATCTTGGAGTAACTCTAGCCAAACAAGTGGCAAACTTGTATGACAAGAACTTTAAATCTTTAAAGAAAGAAATTGAAAAAGACACTAGAAAGTGAAAAAATTTCCCATGCTCTTGGGTAGGCAGAATTAACATAGTAAAAATGGCAATCTTATGAAAAACAATCTACAGATTCAATGCAATGCCCATCAAAATCCCAGAAAAATTCTTCAAAGACCTTGAAAGAATGGTACTCAACTTCATTTGGAATAGCAAAAACACCCAGGATAGCCAAAACAATCCTGTACAATATAAGAACTACTGGAGGCATCACAATCCCTGACTTTAAACTCTAGTACAGAGCTACAGTACTGAAGATGGCCTGGTATTGGCATAAGAACAGACAGGAGGACCAATGGAACCGAATAGAAGACCCAGATATGAATCCACACATCCTTGAAAACCTGATATTTGATAAAGAAGCAAAAAATATCAAATGGATAAAGAAAGCATATTTAACAAGTGGTGCTGGCATAGCTTGATGTAGAAGAATGAAAATAGACCCATATCTATCACCATGCACAAAACTCAAGTCCAAATGGATCAAAAACTTCAACATAAATCCAGCCATACTGAATCTTACAGAAAAGAAAGTGGGAAGTACACTTGAATGCATTGGCATGGGGACCCACTTCCTAAATATAGGAAGCACAGACACTGAGAGAAACAATTAATAAATGGGACCTCCTGAAACTGAAAAGCTCTGTAAAGCAAATGACATGGTCAACAAGACAAAACGACAGCCTACAGAATGGGAAAAGATCTTCACTAAACCCACATCAGACTGATCTCCAAAATATACAAAGAACTCATGAAATTGGACACTAAAAGATCACATAATCAAATAAAAAAAATGGAGTACAGACCTAAACAGAGAACTCTCAACAGTGGAATCTAAAATGGCTGAGAGACACTTAAGGAAATGTTCAGCATCCTTAGTCATCAGAGAAATGCAAATCAAAACAACTCTGAGATTCCATCTTACACCTGTAAGAATGGCCAAGATCAAAAACACTGATGACAACTTATGCTGGAGAGGCTGTGAAGAAAAGGGAACACTTCTGCCTTGCTGGTGAGAATGCAAGCTGGTACAACCCCTATGGATGTCAGTGTGGTGATTTCTCAGAAAATTAGGAAACAACCTTCCTCAAGACCCAGTAATACCACATTTGGGTATATATCCAAAGGATGCTCAATCATGCCACAAGGACATGTGCTCAACTATGTTCATAGCAGCTTTGTTTGTCATAGCCAAAACCTGGAGACAATCTAAATGCCCCTCGATCCAAGAATGGATAAGAAAATATGGTACATTTACACAATGAAGTACTACACAGCAGAAAAAAAAAATAACAACAGCTTGAAAAATATCTTAAATGATATCATAAAACCTTCATCAAGAAACTGATGAAAGCAGATGCAGAGATCAACACTGTTGCACTGGGCAGAGCTTCCAAAGTTCAGTCAAAGAGAGGGAGGAATGATAATATGAACAAAGGAGTCAAGACCGCGATGGGTATGCCTACTGAAACAGCCTTCCTGAGGTAATGGGAGCCCACTAACTACTGGCCTGACAAATGAAGAAGCAGCATAGGACCAAACTATGTTCCCTGAATGTGGGTGACAGTTGTATAACAGGGACAGACTATGGAGCCACTGGCAGTGAGACCAAGATTTATCCCTTTCTGCTCTTTTACACTTTTTGGAACCTATTCTTTTTGGAGCAAATCCTTCCTCAACCTAGATATAATAGGAAGGGCCTTGGTCCTGCCTCAAAGCAATGTGCTAGATCTTGGTGACTTTCCATGGGAGTCCTTACACTCTCTGAGGAGTGAATGGGAGGTATTGTAGTAGGGAAGATAGAGTGAGTGGGTGGAGAGGAGAGAGTGGAATATGTGATAGTTTTTAAAATAAATAAATAATTTTAAAATGTAAAGATTTAATGCAATATCTATCAAATTTCAATGAAATTCTTCCCAAGTTTGAAAGGATAATTTCCAGTTTCATAGGAAAACACACATGCACACACAGACACAGACACACACACACACAAACTAAGATAGATCTAACAAATTAGAAAATAAAAGAACTCCATAGAGTCTCACCATCGTTGATAGCAAATTGTTCAGGAAAGCTATAGTGATTAAAACATCATTGTATTAAAACAAAAACAGACACATTGATAAAATGAATTCAAGATTCATATTTTGTCCACATCCATGTGGAGAATGTATTTGTCTAAAGAATACATAAAAACACAACAGAGCAGAGAACAGCATCTTCAATAAATAGTGCTATTTAAATTGGTGGTTGAATATAGAGGAATGCAAAAAATCCATACTTATTGTCCTGTAGAAACTCAACTCAGAATGAATGAAAGATCTGAACATTAAACCAGATACACTGAATCGTATCCAATCAAATGTAGGGAATAGTGTTGAACTCTTGGAATAGGAGAACATTATTTGAACAGAACACTCATAGCAAGGCACTAAAAACAACATTTAAGAAATGAGACCTCATGAAACTAAAAGCAAAAATACTCTGTGTATGGCAAAGCATGACACAGTGGAATGCTACAGAATGTAAAAGTTTTTTGCCACCAATGTATCTAAGTCTAATATCTAAAATATATAAAGAGCTCAAAAAACTGTTCTTCAAGAAAATAAATAACCCAATTAAAAATGGGGTAGAGATGTAAACAGAAAAAATACTCAAAAGTAAGTAGAATATTAAATGGCACAAATGTACTTAATAAAATGTTCAACATCCTAAATTATCAGAGAAATGCAAATCAATACTACATTGAGATAAACAAAGAGCAGATCATACTAGTGAGAATGCAGATTAATGGAATAATACATCCAATCCCACTGTGAGTGCAAACTTTAACAGGCACTATGAATATTTTTGTGTTGGCTTCTCAGACTTTAGGAATCAATCTACTTAAAATTCCAGCTACATCACTCTTCTGCCTGTGTCACAAAATGGCTCTTCATTCTTACTGCAGAGACACTCACCCATGTTCATTGCTGCTTTATTCAGAATAGCCAGATATTAAAAATAACCTAGACTTCTATCAGTGGATGAATAGTAAAAGAAAAATGTGGTACTTTTAAATAATGAAATATTGCCCAGTCACTATAAAATGAAATTGAATTAGCAAATAAATAGTTGAAACTAGAGAAGTCAACCTGATTGAAGTAATCCAATCATAGAAAGACAAATATAGTATATAGTCACTTATATGTGAATATTATCTGTTACATTTTTGAGAAAAGTTATAAGTATAAAATTCTTATAACTGGAAAGGTCAGATAGAGAGTAAGGTAATCAGGTCACAACAATTTGTCTCCCTTGGAAGGGGAAATTGAGTAAATAATTTTGAATTATCTGGACAGTGTATAGGAATGAAGAATCATTGAGAAGTGGAGAGAAGATTTGGCACACGAAAGAAAAACACAGACATGGAAAGCTAAAACTAAAAGTATTTGAGGGTTCAATGGAAAACTAATATATTAGAAGCTTACATCCAGGCACATATATGTACAGACAGAGCTTCATCTTGCAATCTCTCCTAAGCAAAGAAGCTTCCAGCACAGTAAATAAATTGCATTGATCATTGGGCTTCCATGGGAGGTCCCAAACAACCATGGCTACTGCATATGCTACTGTTAAGCCTAAGACAGCACTTATACAACTCATAAAACATGGAGTAGTCAAGCTGGTACCTATCTAGAGTCTTCATCCCTTAGAATTAGTAGTTATGGTGATGGAAGTTACTATGCACACAGACAAAGTAGAAAAGTAAGCACCAATCTAGCTATAAAACCTTTTATCTTTATCTACAATGATGAACTGCCTCCAAGATGTCACTGTTGAAATAGTGGCACAATGCTCTGGAAGTAATCAATCAAAATTTGACTGGATTGAAGGCCAACTCCATGTGATAAAGTCTATTCCTGGATTTGCTCTAGTGGTCAAGAACATGCACCCAGATAGGATATGAACCTTGGGGAAAACCAAATACTACTATTCAGCTAAAGGAACACACTCATGAAATAAATTCTCATGGCATTCTGCTATACTAATAGATCAGAACCTTATTCATCCATTATGAGATAAGTTTTCTCCTCCAGAAAATGAGTACAAAGATAAAGAACAATGACAAGACAATTTACCGAGAGTGAGAGATTTTGGAAGACTCAATTCTAAATGTTATATATCCAACAAATCCCTCCTATCAGGGTTCAGAGAAACCTTGGGAAGAGGACACAGAAAGACTGTAGAAATCACAGGGGATGGATGGTACCAAGGACTTCTAAGGACAGAAAGATCTAGAGATCTATAAACCATGGAGAGTGTGGCAGCATGCACAGTGCCTGTCAAAGTATGCATAAGATGGGATTCCAGTGCTGAGAGATGAAATGGAATAAAGCCCCATTCATAAACCAGAAACGTTCCTCAATTGATAATCATTTTCAAATGAAACATTACATTTTTCTAGTAGAGTAAAACTGACTTTATAAAATGCTCATAGGGGCAGTTAACAACTCCTGAAGCAAATGACCGAAACAGAAAAAAAAACCGGCATTTATGGATGTTCTGCATCTAAGCTTATAAAACTTTATGAGGTCTTTATTTATTTCATTTCAACTTAAACTTCTTTTGTATACTTAGTAGTATATATATTACAGTTTTATTGGAATCCTGTAAATATGATCAATTGTGTCTCTGTACCTAAAATTGTTTTTTGTACTTTTTCCTTGAATTTTATTCTTCAGATATTTGTTTTGTCTTACTATAATTTCATTGTTTTCTCTTTTATCATATTTTATTTTATGTCTACTTTTTAGTTGTCTATTTGTTTTCTAAGGAAAGATAGAAAAGGAAAGTAAATTTAGATACAAGGGTAAAATAAGAGAATCTCAGAGGAGATGGGAGAGGAGAAATTGTACACAGAGTAAAATTTATTTAATTATTTTCAATAAAAGAACAAAATTAACAAAGTTTTACATAATATATCTATATTTTAGACTGAATAGGGCATTTCATTTAGACACAGAAAGATATTATGGATTCTTTTTATGAGAAGATTTAGTGATGGCACATGGAATATATACTAAAAGTTACAATCCATTTGTACTTACCAGCCTCGATGCCAATGTTTTTAAAAAGACTATTCTCTATCTTTTGCTAATCACTAGTCACCTTACCTGTATCAGTCTTTCTTTTTACTATGAATTTGAGACTTTAGTCCACATACATTCACAGAATTATTAAAGTCTTCAGGTAATATTTTGTTCACTGAATGCAATCTTATGACTGAGAGACCCTATAGAGTGCAGGTTCCATCCCAGACCCCAGATCAGGCACAAACCACACCCAAATACCTGTTTGCACAGAAAGATCCTTATTAGCTGGGGAAGAAAATTTAAAGTGGCTTTAGCCTAACTGGGAGAGAGAAACAACAGCCAATGATCTTTCAGTTGTAAATTTTAAGAAGAGGGAAATGGGGAGGTCTGTGTTAGAATGAAGTAGGATGCAGTGGTTTTGATTTGCAGATATTATGATTGTCCATTTTAATTAGGTTAACCAAGGTGTCTTTATATTGCTGGACTTTCATTCTTTGTAGTCAGTCTCAGGAGGAAGAAATGTCCAAATGTAAATGGACCTTGGGAGGTAGCTTAATTAATTTGATCTAAAGGATTTTAATAAGGAAGGAGGAGTGAGAGAGAAGGAAAAGCCTTACCTGAGCTGAGCCACATGCAAGTGACCTAGTTTCCATAAAATTTATTTAATCAACTGTTGTGAGATGTCTGAACACTTTATCAGGATGTATTGCTGTGATTAGTGAAATGAACCACTTGATGGTCAAATTTTAGGCCGAAGGTACAGATGGTATTTCTGTGAAGAGGGATAAAAATATATATAATTGATAACATATATAAAATATATAAAAATATATAATTGATACATATCTATCTCAGTCTTTAGTCTGCTTCATTATTCAAATTATCATGTCATTTGTCATACAGAAACAGTAGTTTCCTGTAGTCTTATTTATTAATTGTTGGGTTAACTGTCTATACTACTAGTGTCTTTTTCAGACAGTCCTTTCTAGTAACAATGAGTTCAGGATTATTCCCCACTCTCTTTTTGATAAGATTCAGGGTATAGACTTTATATTGTGGTTATTGGGTAATTTGGAGTTGAGTTTAGCTCAGAGTGACATACATGAAAATATTTACATTCTTCTATATGCAAGAATCCAGTTTGACCAACAGCATTGGTGGAATATGATATTTTTCCTAATGTGTTTGTTCAGATCATTTACAAAAAAGTAATTGTCCATATGTATGTGGCCTTATTTCTAAATATTCAATTCAAGTCCATTGATCAATATGTTGGTCTTCTATATCAAAACCATGCAATATTATTACTGTAGCTCTAGTGCAACATGAAACCTAGGATGGTGTTAAGTCCGGCAGTTCTTTTATCACCATGCTTTGTTTAATTATACTTTTTTTTTTAAATGGATTTACTGGACTTTCTCTCTGATATTTCAATTGCTTGTTTACACCTGCCTCAGGATATTTCATTTTTCCAAAACTATTATAAAAGGTGAAGTCTCTCTACATTCTTTCTCTGTGTGTCATTTGTATACAAGAAGGCTATTGAACTGTTTGCAAATTTTGTATAATGATTATTTGCTGAAGTGTTTATCAGAAACAGATATGTTCTGATTGAATTTCTAGAATCATTTATATATAAAAACATATCATCTGTAAATAGAGATAATTTTTGTTTCCTTCATTTCTATTTGTATGCTCTTGATTGCCTTTAGTTATCTTACAAATATAGTTTCAACTCTAAGTACTATATTGAATAGGTGTGGAGAGAGTGAAACATTGTTTTATTACTCATTTTAGTTGAAATATTTTAAATTTTCTCTCTACGTGGGCTGATATTGTCTATAGACTTCCTGTAAATTGCCTTTAATATGCTATGGTATGTCCATAATCTTTCTAGAACTTTTATCATGAAGGAATATTGGATGTTGTCAAAAGATTTTGTTTCTGTATTTAATGAGATGATCACTTTCTTTGTGTCCCAGTTTATTCATGTGAAGAAATATATTTAGAGATTCACATGTCTTAAATCTTTTCTGTATCTCTAAAATGAATCCTACTTGATTATGGTAGGTAATTTTTTGATGTGTTCCTGGAATCAGTTCCCAAGTATTTTATTAATATTTTTTATATTGTGCATAAGGAAAATTGGTTCACAATTAACTTTCTTTATTGAGTCTTTATATATGACAGCTATCAAGATAACTGTGGTCTTGTATGAAAAATTTGGCAATCTTCCTTCAGATTCTATTTTATTAAATAATTTTAGGAGTATTGACATTTATTCTTCTCTGAAAGTTTGGTAGAATTCTGCATCAATCCATCTGGTGCTGGATTTGTTTTGTTAGGAGTTGTAATTACTTCTTTCATTTCAGATGGGTGTCATGAGTCTGATTAAATTGCTTATCTGATATTGGTTTAAGTTTTATCATACACACATACACAGAAGTAAATTCATTCATTACTTCCATTACACTTTGTTGGATAAAGATTTTAAACCGTGTTTTCATAATTTTCCAAATATTCTCTATGGATTTTGTAATGTCCTCTTTTTCATCTCTAACTTTATTAATTTGAAGCCACACTTACACCTCTTTATAAATGGAAATATCTCCCTAGGTCTTTCCATTTTGTGTCATTTACAATCTTATTTCAATAGATTCAAACCATGTCTCTCATACTGTACATTACCAAGTGATTTCTTTTTTTTCCATACATTGTTTTGGTTTATTTTTTCCATTCAAGAACATAATTAAAGAAATAATTTTTTTTTCCTTTCTTCCCCTTCTCCCGGTCCCCTCCCACTACCCCCCACCCCTCCTCCCTCCCCCTTCTTCCTTGAAAGAGGGCATGGTGCCCTGCCCTGTTGGAAGTCCAAGGCCCACCCCCATCCCTCCCGGCCTAGGAAGGAGTGCATTCAAAAAGACTCGGTTCTCAAAAAGATAATACATGCAGAAGAGA
>PVIU01026499.1:0-21866 GCA_004026605.1 Ondatra zibethicus | reverse complement strand
ATCCAGTTATGCCAGCACCATTTGTTAAAGATGCTTTCATTCTTCCATTGTATACTTTTAGCTTCTTTGTCAAATATGAGGTGTTCATAGGTTTGTGGATTAATATCCAGGTCTTCGATTCGATTCCATTGGTCAACGTCTCTGTTTTTATGCCAATACCAAGCTGTTTTCATTACTGTCGCTCTGTAATAGAGTTTGAGTTCAGGGATGGTAATGCCTCCTGCAGTTCCTTTATTGTATAGGATTGTTTTGGCTATCCTGGGCTTTTTGTTGTTCCATATAAACTTAGTTATTGTTCTCTCAAGTTCTGTGAAGAACTTTGTTGGGATTTTGATAGGGATTGCATTGAATCTGTAGATTGCCTTTGGTAGAATTGCCGTTTTTACTCTATTGAGCCTACCAATCCAGGAGTATGGGAGATCCTTCCATTTTCTGGTATCCTCTTCAATTTCTTTCTTCAAGATCTTAAAGTTCTTGTCAAATATATCTTTTACTTCCTTGGTTAGTGTTACCCCCAAGATACTTTATGCTATTTGTGGCTATTGTGAAAGGTGATGTTTCTCTGATTTCCCTCTCTGTTTCTTTAAATTTTGTGTATAGGAGGGCTACTGATATGTTTGAGTTGATTTTGTATTCTGCCACATCACTGAAGGTATTTATCAGCTGTAGAAGTTCTTTAGTAGAGTTTTTGGGGTCACTTATGTACACTATCATATCATCTGCAAATAACGAAAGTTTGGCTTCTTCCTTTCCAATTCAAATCCCCAAGATCTCCTTATTCTGTCTTATAGCTATTGCTAGAACTTCAAGCACTATATTAAAGAGATATGGGGAGAGTGGACAGTCCTGTCTTGTTCCTGATTTTAGTGGAATCGCTTTGAGTTTCTCTCCATTTAATTTGATGGTAGCTGTCGGCTTGCTGTATATTGCTTTTATTATATTTAGATAGGAACCTTGTATCCCTAATCTCTCCAAGACCTTTATCATAAAGGGGTGTTGAATTTTGTCAAATGCTTTTTCAGCATCTAATGATATTATCATATGTTTTTTTTCTTTCAGTTTATTTATATGATGGATTACATTGATAGATTTCCATATGTTGAACCAGCCCTGCATCTCTGGGATGAAGCCTACTTGATCATAATGGATGATCTTTTGGATTTTTGTGTTTGGGAGACTTTTGATGACTGTTTCTATTTCTTCAGCAGTTATAGATCGGTTTAATTTGCTTATCTGGTCTTGATTTAATTTTGGTAAGTGATATTTATCCAGAAAGTTGTCCATTTCCTTTAAGTTTTCCAATTTTGTGGAGTACAGGTTCTTGAAATATGACCTGATGATTCTCTGTATTTCCTCCATGTTTCTTGTTATGTCCCCCTTTTCAGTTCTGATTTTGTTAATTTGGATATTCTCTCTCTGCGTTTTGATTAGTTTGGATAAACGTTTGTCTTTTTTATTGATTTTCTCAAAGAACCAGCTTTGTCTCATTGATTCTTTGTATTGTTTTCTTTGTTTCTATTTCGTTGTTTTCAGTTCCCAATTTGATTATTTCTTGCTGTCTAGTTCTCTTGGGTGAGTTTGCTTCTTTCTCTTCTAAAGTTTTCAAATGTTCTGTTAATTCACTATTGTGGGATTTATCCAGCTTCTTTATGAAGGCATTTAGTGCTATGAACCTTCCCCATAACACTGCTTTCATTGTGTACCATAAATTTAGATATGTTGTGTGGCCATTTTCATTGAATTTTAGGAAGTCTTTCATTTCTCCCTATATTTCTTTTTTGACCCATTGATGATTCAGGTGATCATTGTTTAATTACTACATGTTTATGGGCTTTCTGGAATTAGTATTGCTGTTGAATTCTAGTTTTAAGCCATGGTGATCTGATATGATACATGAGGTTATTCCAATATTTTTGTATTTGTGAGGTTTGTTTGTTACCAAGTATATGGTCAATTTTTGAGAAGGTTCCATGAGATGCTGAGAAGAAGCTATATTCTTTTACGTTTAGATGAAATATTCTATAGATTTCTGTTCACTTGAGTCATAACATCTATTAGTTCTCTCATTTCTCTGTTCACTTTTTGTCTGACTGACCTGTCCAGTGGTGAGAGGGGAGTGTTGAAGTCTCCCACTATTAGTGTGTGGGGTTTAATGTATGATTTAAGCTTTAGAAGTGTTTCTTTTACATATGAGGGTTCCCTTGTATTTGGGGCATAGATGGTCAGTATTGAGATTTCCTTTTGATGGATTTTTCCTGTGACTAATATGAAATGTCCTTTTTTGTCTCTTTTGATTGATTTTAGTTTGAAGTTTATTTTGTTAGATATTAAGATAGCTGCATCAGCTTGTTTCTTAGGTTCATTTGATTGGAATATTTTTTCCCAAACCTTTACTTTGAGGTGATGTCTGTCTTTGGGATTGAGATGTATTTCTTGTATGCAGGAGAAGGATGGATTCTTTTTTAGTATCCAGTCTGTTAGCCTGTGCCTTTTTAAAGGTGAATTGGATCCATTTATATTAAGGGATATAAATGAGCAGTGATTTCTATCTCCTCTTAATTTAGTTTTCATTGTTGGTGATGTTAATTTGTACATTTTCCCCTTCTTTGGGATTTGCTGCTATGAGACCATCAATTTTCTGTGTTTTTGTTGATGTAGCCAACTTCCTTGGGTTAGAGTTTTCCTTCTAGTATTCTGTGTATAACTGGGTTTGTGGCTTGGTATTGGTTAATTTGGTTTTGTCATGGAATATCTTGTTTTGTCCTTTTATGGTGATTGAAAGTTTTGCTGGGTTAGTCTGGGCTGGCATCTCTGGTCTCTTAATGTCTGCATAACGCTTGACCCCGACCTTCTGGCTTTCATTGTCTCCAATAAGAAGTCAGGTGTAATTCTGATAGATCTGTCTTTATATGTTACTTGCCCTGTTTTCTTTGCAGCTCTTAGTATTCTTTCTTTATTCTTTATGTTTAGTATTTTGATTATTATGTGGCAAGGTATTTGTTCCAGTCTGTTTGGTGTTCTGTAAGCTTCTGTATCTGTAAGTGTTCTGTATCTTCATAGGCATTTCTTTCTTTGATTTTGGAAAGTTTTCTTCTATGATTTTGTTAAATATATTTTCTGTGCTTTTGAGTTGAACTTCTCATTCTTCTATACCTATTATTCTTATGCTTGGTCTTTTCATGGTGTCCCCTATTTCCTGGATATTTTGGGTTAAGCTTCTGTTAGATTTAATGTTTTATTTGACTGATGAGTCTATTTCCTCTATTGTATCTTCAGTGCTTGAGATTCTCTCTTCCACCTCTTGTATTCTGCTGTTCATGCTTGCATTTGTGGTTACTGATCATTTTCTCATGATTTCTGTTTCTATAATTCCCTCGGCTTGTATTCTCTTTATTGTTTCTATTTCAGTTTTCAAGTTTTGAATTGTTTCTTTCATTTCTTTGATTGCTTTTTCTTGGTTTTCTTTAAGGGATTTGCTGTTGTCTTCCAATTTTTGTTTGTCTTTTCCTTCATTTCTTTGAGGGAATTTCTCATTTCCTCTTTAAGAGTTTCAAACATTCTCCTGTAGTTATTTTTAGTTCAGTTTCTTCTGCTTCTTCTATATTTGGTTGTTCAAGTCTTGCTGTTGTAAAGTCTTTAGGTTTTACTGGTGTTGTGTTGCTCTTTTTGGTGTTGTGTTTGTTCTTACCTTTTCTACTCATCTTTTCCTCTAATAGGTATGGTTGGGGCTGTCTGTGATTCTGTTTATTAATCTTCTAGGGGCCAGTGAATCCAAGGATCAGATGGTTGTTCCTCATGGTACAGTCAGTGCCACGATTGCAGTTACCCCATTGATCACTCTGTGTTCCTGGAGGTCACTCAGCACTATCAGGCTTTGCTCTGCCCCTAGGTTGTTGGCTCAGACCTGTTTCTGTAAATGTTCTTGGTCTGGATCCGTTCCTGCAGAGGTCCTTGGCTTGGGGTTGGTCCTCTATAGGACTTTGGCTCCAGTCTACTCCCTCGGAGTTCCCAGGCTTGGATGCACCCAGACCCACAGAAAACTGGGCTCAGGCTTACTCCCTCAGAGGTCCCAGACTCAGCTCATATCTGCAGAGGTTTCAGGTTCCTGCCTACTCCCTTTGATGTCCCAGAGTGACATCTGGACCCACAGAGATCCTAGCTCAGGCCTACTCCCTCAGAGGTCCCAGACTCATGCCTGGCCCCGCAGAGATCTCTGGTTCTGGTCTACTCCCTTGGAGGTCCCAGATTCACATCCAGACCCATATAAGTCCTGGCTTGGGCCTAGTTTCTTGGAGGTCCTAGACTCACACCCAGACCCACAGAGGTCCTGGCTTAGGTCTACTCCCTTGAAGGTTCCACATTCACGTCCAGACCCACAGCAGTCTCTGTCTCTGGCCCACTCTCTCAGCGGTTGCTCCCCTGTACCTCCTCCTGTGGAGTTCACTGTCTCAGGTCTTCTCTGGCCCAGGTTGCTGGCTCAGTCCTGTGTCCGCAAATGTCCCTGGACTGAATCTGCTCTTGCTCCCCTGAAGCTCACTTTCTCAGGCCTGCTCTGGCCTAGGTACCTGGTTCAGTCTCACTCCCATGGATCTCGCCACCTCAGGCCTGCTCTGGCCTAGATCGCTGGCCCAGTCCTGCTTCTGCAAATGACTTTGGTCTCGATCTGCTCCTGTTCTTGTGGAGTTCACTGTCTGAGGCCTGTTCTGGCCCAGGTCGCTGATTCAGTCCAAGTTCCTTATTTTAAACTGCTGCTTCTCTCATATAAAGTATGTGAAGTTGAATCAAAATTTCTGTCATATAAGGTATGTGAAGTTGTTTCAAAATTTTCCCCTTCATCCTTATATTCCTATTCTATAAAATAGTAATCTTTATTTCTTACCAATCTTTGAAGATGAACTAACGAAACATAGGTTGAAACTACTCAAAGGCCAAATAGATAGTCAGTAATTATTATGCTGCATCTGTCTCATTTTCTAGTTGCTTTTAGAAACTCATACTGTTGGTACAGAACTCATTACTCATGAAGGGTAGCCAATCAATACTGTGCATTGGTGAAATATAGGCATAATAATTATGAGCAAACTTTAATATAGAGTCATTTTCTTACTGAGCATTCATAGTTATGAGACGCCATTGTAATTAATTAGTAACTTGAAATATTACATATTTGTTCTTTTACAAAAGAGAAACCATGCCTAGTGCAGGAAACATAGGTAATTACTCAGTGCTAGTGAAGTCATGGTTATTGGACGAGAATCTACAACCACTTGTTGCAAGGAGGCTGCTTGTTCATCCTGGCTACCTGGCTAGCTTAGCCCCAAAATAACCACACAGAAACTGTGTTAATTAAAACACTGCTTGGGCCATTAGCTCTAGCTTCTTATTGGCTAACTCCTACATCTTTACTTAACTCATTTCTATCAATCTGTATATCACCACAAGGTTGTGGCCTACCAGAAAAGTTTCAGCATGTCTACCTCTGGCCATGGATCCATGGCATCTCCCTGACTCTGCTTTCTTCCTCCCAGAGTTCAGTGCTGTCTTCTCCACCCACCTAAGTTCTGCCCTATCAGGCCAAGGCAGTTTCTTTATTCATTAACCAATACAAGCAACACACAGAGGAGACTCCCACATCAACCACTAATTTCCTAAAACAGCATAAGTTGCAGATGCCATTCCAAAGGATAGATTTACAAAACACTCCTGTACCTAAGGCTCAGGGAACACTGTGCAAAAGGGGCCTGAAGGATTATAAAAGCCAGTAGAATCAGGAAATTTGCTATTAGATTGTGCCACCTAGAAATGACAGAAGTTACACCCATAATGTCTCACAAACATGACTCCCCAAATTGGAACTGAACAAGGATGACTTCACTGGACATGCCAAAGGAGTCAGAGGGAAAGCCCATGGGGTCTCAGCCCTACACAAAAAATTATAAGCATCTGAAGAAGGCTGGGAGTTTGAGAGGTGATCTTCCCCAGAGAAGGACACATCAATTGTTTGTCCAGTAAAAAATTTTCAGCCCTGAAAAAACACATACAGTTAGTGAAAAAAAGAGTTCAGGAAGTCGAAAGATAGTGGTAAGAGGGATATGGAAGGGCTTAGAAAGAGGGAAAGGAAGGGGGAAATGTAAGTATAATATAATCTTAAAAATAAAATTTAAAAATTTAAAAGGTAAATGTATATGACACTTATTTTAAAAAGTGTTACCTAAAAGAGACTTTTCATTAATGTTTAGAGAGGGGAGTGTGAAAAATAAACATGCATCATTTTATGATGCCAAAAATTCATTGTGGCTGATAAAAGACACTCCACTAGGAATTCAACAGAGGGAATCTAATATAGAGAATTAGAGATACAAGTATTAAAGATCTGAGACAAAACTAAAATACTTATGTAACTCCAAAATAATTGTGCGATGCATTTATCATCTGTACCTCTGAGAATATGAAAGTGAATAGGCTAAGAACCACGCCCTAAGACAATAGTTCTGAACTGTGGTTTATGACCACTTTGAGGGATGTCTAACGACCTTTTCACAGGGGTCACCTAAGACAATGGGCAAACCAAGATACTTGTTTGCATTATAATTCATATCAGTAGCTATATTACAACTGTGAAGTAGCAAGGAAATAATTTTACAGTTGAGGGTCTCTCTGCAACATGAGGAACTGAACTAAAGTTTTGCAGCATTAAGGTTGAGAACCACTAGCCTAAGAGCTTGAACAGGAGCTAGTGGAATTGGTTGTAGTAACAGGGTCATCACCCAGCTACTTAAACCTTCTAAGACTGTCAGAGGAGGGAACCTACAAAGCTAGAGCTATGCCTCTGAAGAAGTAGACATGCCTGGATAGGTTTGACGGCTTTGAGTAGGCATAACAAGACTGATTATGTAAATTTCAAGTGAGAACTGAAGAAACTGCTGATGCTGATGAGTGACACACAAACATCCCCTTCCTCTAGCTTCCTTATCTCTCTAATATGCTCTGTTGGTTGAAGCCAATGGAAATCTAATGGGCAAAAGAGTATGAGAAATACAGTTTTCAGATTTGCAGCTATAGCATCATAGACATGCAAGAGTCTATTTGAAGCTGGGAAACCAAGTAGATAAATTACCGGCACAAATAAATGAAACTAAAAAGGAAGTAGCTACACAAGCTCTTTCTCATTTAAAAGAACAAATTTTCAAGTTCACCCAAATCCACCAACATATTACAATTAGCTGAGTGTTTTGTTTGGTTTTTGTATGAACTCTGTAATTTCTAACACTCCACCCAAGAAAACCACATCCATCTCCATTGGCTACTCTTCTTCTCTTGTATGGGTATGTATGTATTCATAAATATATAAGTACAACATACTCAGTCTGTATATTGTTACTTGCATATATGTTTTCAGGATGGCTATTTGGTAGTGAATCACTAATTAGGAAGCTCTTTCCTGGGAAAGACTATTTATCTTCCTCTCATCATTCCTTATTTGCTAACAATTCTTTGTAGGATTGGGGTCTCATGGACTTTCCAACATTCATTTTGGCACATCTATTACCATTGTCCTGATCTTCTGGCTTTCCCAGTCTTCATTCTCCGTCTTTGAGAGTGATCCCTGAAACTTAAGTATGAGAGTTGTATTATAGGTGTATATTCATTGGGACTGGGCTTCACAACTCTGCATTTTGATCAGTTGTGGTTATCTGTAGTCACATCTGTCTGTTGAAAAGAGAAGTTTCCTTAATGAGGGGTAAGAACTATACTTATCTGTTGGTATAAGAAAAAAATATTTAAAATGTTATTACATATTATGTTGGTTTAGTAAAGTGGTGGTTGTAGGTTCTCCTCCAGGATGCATGATTTCCCTCGCCCTGGATAATCAGCTAGGTTTCCTGTACTGAGCATGATTTCTGTCTTGTTGATCAAGTCTTAACCAATTGCAGAGCTGTTGGTTATCATCAAGGTATGCGTGCCACTGCTTAACTCTTAAGAGTTATCATGGCATTCTGGGTCATTGTTATGGTTCATAGGCATCATAGCTGAGTAGGCCTATTGGTTTCTATTTTCCTTTTGAAGCTTACCTGGTACCTTCTGGTATCATGAAGTTAATCTCCAATTCATTTCCAGCTTAGGGGCCTTGGGACACTATGTCTGAACGGCATGGTGTCTTCAGCAATAGAGACTTACTTTCTACCTTTGAGGGGCAACCAAGGTCAATAGCAACAGGCTGCCATGTTCTGGAATCTCTTGGACATCTCTGACCAAAAACTCAATAGAGGCTTTCCATGCCTGATGTTGGGGTTTTTGATAGATGATCTTTGTCTCTCTTAGAAGGAGCATTATCAGACCAGATAGAAATTTTTCATTTAAACTTATATATATATAAATATTTATATACATCTTACATGTATTATAGGTAATTTTAAGTAGATAGATATAAAGATTCTTTGCAGTATTTCAGACATCTTTACTGTTATTATATTTTTGCTACATCTCTAAGAGGAGTTGTAATGAGGTGTCTTGACAGCAATATCTAATAATCTTGCTATTGCTCAGTGAATGTTTCTTAATGCCTGTCACTATCCATGCCACATTGGGCTGCCATATGTCAGGGGCCACCATTTTGGGGTAACTTTTGCCATGACCCTAGCCACGGTGGGTTCATGCATTCCAGGTTAAGGGCATGAGGATTAGAAAATGTCAAGTAGGAGGAAAAGAGGTAAGAAAGAATCACAGAGACATAGGATAGTACCAGGAGGGCAACTCAGCAGACCCTGAATGCTGAATTCTTTTTCTGACTTCTGAGTTCTGAGTTTGCCAATGTTTAGTTTTCCATACACTTTTATACCCCAATACCAAAGGGGGGAAGAAGGCAAAAGACTGCTTTAACATGATAAAAAAGGACAACTAGAACAGTTACTTGCTTCAATACTTTGAGACATGACTCCATTAATTCATGAGAAAAGAATTCTGTTGCTTAAGCAGTAAAACACAACCCTAGACCAAGTATCCTGAAGGCAGCCACTCCCTAAGTCAAAACTCCTAACTCAAAAGAAGAAACAGAAATATGCTTGAATTTTCCTACCTTTGGTCAATGTGGAGAGAATACACCTCTATAGAGCATCTTAATGTCAAAAACACCAAGTAACCATACCCTAGGTCAGAGTGTGTAGTCATAGTTTTCTAATCTTTGAGTAACTTCAAACTCTCTGACATTCAGACAAAATGGAATAGGCTCACAGTTTTGGGCTTCTACAATTGCCCAAGAGTAGAATGTTCTTAAGAGTGTTGGCCTAAAAATATATGAACTAAGGACCAAAAGTAAGGAACATGCGTGTTACCTTATTTTGCTTTACCAAATGTCTCATTCACATGTTTCAGAATAATGCCAGATAGTAAATGTTGTACTTGCCAGTTACGATATCTCTGAATTTCTAAGATACATGATGCTCCAGATTTATTAGAAATGTCTGTGATAAAGTCATAACTGCTTTTGTCTCTCTGTCAACAACAGTAGCATTGATAATTTCCTGTGCTGATAACATTGTTCCTACTATTGCAATAAGTACTTTGAATGATTTATCTAATTAAATAGAATGTTGTCAACCAGATATAAGGTACCTGAAACATTTTTTGACCTCTTAAATATTTGAGCCTTCAGTTATCCCTATCTTACAGATTTTTTATTATACTAATCAAGAGTCTGATAAATTGTACCAAGATCATTTCAGTCTAGAGTTTTGGGAAGAAAAATTCTAATTAGAAGTATGAAATCGTGTAACATGAGGGCCTGCTTTGTGGGGGTTTCTGTCCTACCCAGTTCCCACAGCCGTTTAGTCCCAGAGAAAAATCACACAGAGAGTCTACATTAAGTTATAAACTGATTGACCCATTAGCTCAGGCTTCGTGTTAGCTCTTAAACTTATATTAACCCATTAATCTTATCTATGTTAGCCACATGGCTCAGTGCCTTTTTCAGTGGGGCAGGTCACATCCTGCTTCTTCCGTGGTCTGGGCAGGACTGGGGTAAATGGGCCTCCTTCTTCCCAGAATTCTTCTGTTCTCATTTCCCCACCTCTACTTCCTGTCTGGTTTTCCTGCCTATACTTCCTGCCTGGCTACCGACCAATCAGCATTTATTTAAAACGTAATTGACAGATATAGAATTGTTCTCCTGCACCAAAATCATAAAATTAATTTACACTAATATATTTAAGACTTAACATCCATTCTCCAGAGAATCTTCATTATAAAATCAGACAACTGGAAAAATCAATGCAAGAAAACAAAAAGAAATCTTAAATGATAGAGTTTAAAGCTTCAGGAAGGGAGATATTTGGTGTATATGACATTTTTCCAGATAAGGACTTAGCCTCTTTTATGACATATGAATCCTTTCTATGCTTTCAGTGAAATTATAAAAGAAATTGACCAAAAAGTTCAAAATTTTAACAAACACTTCTATGTAAAGCAATATATGTTTAAATGGTAAATAAAAGGCAATACTTGCTTATATTGGTGTGATTGGCTCAGTGGGTGATAAGAACACTTTGCTGTTTAAGCAGAGGTATTTGAGTTAAGATCTCTAGTACCCATGTGAAAGCTGAGAATGACTATACCTTCCATCACTGGGGCTCTAGAAGAGACAAGAAAATGCCTTCAGCTTGTTTCCTAGGGTTTCTATTGCTGTGTGGAGGCACCACTACCATGGCAAATCTTATAAAGGAAACCATTTAATGAACTTATAGTCTCAGAGGTATAGCCTATTATCATTATGATAGGGCACAGCAGCATGAAGGTAGACATGTTACTGGAGATGGAGCTGAGAGTTCTAGGTCTTAATCCACAAGCAACAGAAAGTGAACTCTGTCTACACTGAGCATAGCTTCAGCATAGGTGACCCCAAAGTCCTCCCCAACAATGCCATCTTTCCTCTAACAAGGTCACAACTCCTAATAGTGCCACTCCCTATGAACTTATGTATGCTAATTCTATGCAAACTACCACAACTTGCTAGAGAGCTGGCCTAGCCTAGATGAGCAGAACTGAGTTCCAGGGACCTCCAAGTTCAGTGAGAAGCCCTTTTTAAGAGAATTAGGCAGAAAGTAATAAAGCAGGATACCCAAATGTTCTTCTCTGGCCTCCCAGTGAGCGTATACAACTTTCCCCATCTTTCCACACATACATACACACAGGTATGTAATACACAGATACATTCTTAAGCAATAATGATCACAGGCAAAATTGTGTAGAATAGCACAGAGAGTTCCCCATGCATATCATTGAAAATATCCACTGAACATTCATTGAGTATATTTCCTTGTGTGAACTTAATTTCTCCCAGCCATTAATATGACAATGCCATAAACAAAATATGATAAAGTCTTTTTATTTATGTCATTTTAAATTTGTCCAAAGACGAGAGTATTTTCCAGAGCTTGGATAAATTATTTTCCAGGCAATCAGTGATTAAAAACACTTAGTACTGTCACAAAAATATCTGGGTTCAGTTCCAAGCACTGAGATGGTAGCCCATGATCTTCTCTAACTCTAGTTACAGGGGAACTAATGCCCTGACCTGGCCTCCACTGGCACCAGGCACATACATTGTGGACATATATATACATGCAGGAAAAACACTCATACACATAAAATAGAAACAAATAAGTCTTTAAAAAATAATTTTCCAAATAATTATTTCATTTTAAGTCTAATCAAGGCTATAAAGCTAGTTGCAAATACATAACTTTCTTGAAATTGTATTTAAAATGACACCAAGATATAGTTACATTGAGCTTTGGGTATTGTAATCTTAACACTTGATTTGCAAAATGCTACAGCTATATTTAACGTTCTTTAATCTTTTTGTATGCCAATGTGGTATGTTAATACTGCCTATTAACATATCATATCTATCATTGCACATCAGAACCTTTGAAGAAAATTTCCTCTTTGAAAACATGTATTTATCTTGATTTTCTTTTAAAAGTTGTGTTGCCATAGCTACAAGATAGTCATTTGAATCATTTATTCTTCAGTGACAGGGAAGAAGCAATTCACAAACAGTCAATTATTTCATCAATTAATCATAGCATCTTTCAAATCATCCATACATACACTATATAGGGACCCTGATCTAAAATGATTATAGATTTTTTTAGAAACAGGGAAAGTTAAGTAATTAATAATTGGAAAAGATGAAGTATAAAATCTAAATTACAAATTCATAATTTATTTGTGTATAGGTTATTTCTGGCTTTAGTCATTTAAAGCATAAATTAAATCGCCATTCATATGTATTGGAGATCTGTTGCTTTTGTTAGATGCTATATCCTTATTATTAAAAATGTGTATTAACTTCAAACTAGAAAATATCTAGTAATCACAAGCAAGGTTTATAAGTCAATGTTCAAATATTTATTTATTATCATTTTTCCTCTTTACTATCTGAAATCTGTCTGAGGAGCATTTGTACACCTCCGAACTCCACAAAATATTCTGTATATAGTTAAATTTGTTTCGCTCTCTTAGATTCTCATGTGGCAACTCTTTAGATTTTTTTCTTCAATAGTGTACAACACCAAATTCTTTTGGGTATTGGGTTACTTCTGCTATTTTAGATAATAATGTATTGCAAAGTAAAGTAAACATGCAAAAATCATTTCCTTTCCTTCACTTCACTTCCCATTTCTTTTCCTAACCCAATCATAAACGTTGAGATCTGACGTTCTCCAAATCTCACTTTCAGTCTTCTTTTACAGCTTCTGGCCAGAGTGTTTTCTGAAACTCTTAAGCACTTGCAGAGCAAGAACTTTAGACATGCCAGAGCCTTCGTCCATTTTCCTGTTTTTTCCCTATCTATCTTCTTTCGTAATTTTAGAGGTTGTCTGGTAAATCACATGAAGGTAGTATCAGACCATTGCCATTGTTTTCAATGTCTTCTTCAGGAACTCTGACATCTAAGGCAAGCACTTTGTCACAATGAGGAGGCTTCAAGGTACCAAGAATGCTTTAAGTTCTTGATACTCCTGTGGGAGCTTAGATGGTAAAAATGATAATTTATTATTCTGCTTCACATTTTGTGATCTGTTCACTATTAACACACTTCTCATGGCACTGAGGTCACTGAGAATCCTTTCAAATAATGGCAGTAGACCACTTCTTGCACTTCTGTTCCCTCTGTTATGAGATTAGGCATGTCAACGTATGACCTGCCCTGAAATTAAGTTTTGCAATAAAATTAACCTTCTTTCTTCCTTATACCCCCCAGTGTGAGCACCTTGCCATACAACACACACCATAACCTCAGACAACAGATTCCATATAAATAAACTATATGAATTCATTCTTGGAAGCTCTATCCACTGCTTTGTGATACTTGACTTTGGTATGGTTTGAAAATAATCAGGGCATTCTGTTAACTATCATAAGTTACTTTCATACTCTATGTTTCTCTTAAAAATTTGGTTTTTTTATTTTTATTTGTGTGTGTATGTATGGCAAATGTGTCTGGATATCCACTGAAGCCAATAGTGGGTGTTGGATCCCAAAGAGCTGGGATTACAGACAGTTGTGAGTTGTCAGACATGGGTGCTGGTAACCAAACTTGAATCTTCTGGAAGAACAACAAGCAGTTTTAACTGCTGAGTCACTTGCCCAGCCCTTTAATTTATGTTTAAAATGTATTGTGCTTTCTCTTTTTCTGCAGAGACAGCTCTATATGTTTAGAACTGCAGTATATAATTGAAAACATTCTCAGAAGTTAATGGATACAATGCTGCCCAGACAAAAATAGCATAACTAAAAATATAGTAAGTCTGGAGATCAGGAAGGATTATAGGTTCTTAGAAGTCTTATAAACTCATGGGTCCAGGCCAGAATTATGAAAGTAGGCAAGATCTTTCAAAGGAGTCATTCGTCATGAAAGCTTGTAAAGATAATGTTTTATGTGAAAACATTGCCTCTGGATTTTATTATGATTTTATCTAACTTCATATTGTAAAAAAAAGTGAACCTACAAATATGGCCTAATTTCCTAAAACAGAGGATGTACAGAACATTGTATCTTCAAAACATTATGTAAATGAGACATTGATACAATTTGAGAAAGTTTAAAAAGGGAATTCCAAAAGATGTATTTTAGGGAAGTTTGTAAAAGTTAAGAAATTCCATATAAGTTATTCTTATTGAAAATATTTTTTATTATTTAATATTTATTTTCAACAAATGATTACTTTTTATGCTTTATAAATGTTTCAATCACAATAAAAGTTATTAGCTATAACTACAGCATTTTGAGTCATTTTTTAATCATAAGACAAGCTAACAAAACATACATGGGGATGCAAGATGTTCTTATCGTAGCAGGGTGTTTGAGCTTTATGACACTAAGCTCCAAAATTAGAAGTTTAGAAGATAGGCAAAAATGGATTGTAAACAGCTAGGAATAATATATGATTAATAAAAAACTATGGAGATTCTCAAATGAAAATAAGCAGATACTGACAACAGCCTAATGACCAATAAAGGCTGTATTAATTCCTAATGAGTAATATCCTCCATAAACTACCACACTGAGAATGATACATAACAACAATTATTTACAAGATACAAACACTTAAAGGAGTGATTCTCAATTTCTTATTGAACCTAGCAGTACCACAATATCAGAATTTTTAAAATAAATTCATTCATTCATTTGTTTGTTTGTTTTACAGCCCAGTCACAGTTTCTCCACCCTTTTTTCCTCTCAGGCCTTCCCCGCTTTCGCCTCTTTGTTCCTACTCCCAATCCAGTCCTCCTCTATTTCCATTTAGGAAAGGGCAGGTCTCCTGTGAGTATCAACAAAACATGGTATATCAATTTGCAGTAAGACTAATCACTTCCACCATGTATTAAGGTTGGGTAAGGCAATCCAGCATTAGGAGTAGGGTCCCAAAAGCCATCAAAAGAGTAAGAGACAGCCCTGTTCCCACTGTTAGGAGTCCCACAAGAGGACCAAGCTATACAACTCTAATGTACATGCAGTTACATTATAAAGTATAACGTATATGCAGTCCCATATAAAGTCTCTGGTTGTCAGTTCAGTCTGTGTGAGCCCCTATGAACTCAGGTTAGTTGATTCTGTGATTTTTCTTGTGGTGTCCTAGACCCTTCTGCTCCCATAATCCTTCCTCCCTCTCTTCCACAGGATTCCCCAAGATCTGTCTAATGTTTGGCAGTGGATCTGCATCTGTTCCATAAGCTGCTGGATCATGCCTCTCTCATGACAATTGAACAGCCTTCAATCTAGTCACGGGAGATGGCCTATTAAAGCTACATACATGCTTTTGCTAGGAGTCTAAGCTGGGGTCTTTCTGGTAGATTCCTAGATTTTCTTCTGTCAGAATGTGTACCTGTCCTTGAAATGTGCCCCCTTTGCATTAGTCTCTTTCAGTATTATCCCCCTCTGCTCCCACTCCAACCTGGTCACTCATGTTCCCATCTCCACTTACCCCTAGTCCACTCACGAAATCTCTTCATAGGGAGATCTGGCTGTCCCCGTGTGAACCCTCCTTGTTACCTAGCCTCTCTGGGGTTGTGGATTGTAGCATAGTTATCCTTCATTTTACAGTTGGAGAGGTAGCTCAGCTGTAAAGCCTAGGTTCACAACCAAGAATATCAGAATTATAATGAGAGTGACAGCAGTTACCTGGGGAAGTTTTGAATGAGTTCCCTGGAATGAACAAAGAATTGAGCTAGGGGGACATGGAGAGGTGCCTCAGCATTGAAAAGTCACCATCTCTTTAATGTTCTGTCTCTTTAAGAGACAAGCCATGCCCACTCTCTTCCTGCTTGCAGCCTCAGCCTCTCCTTCTCTCTCTCTCTCTCTCTCTGTCCCCCCTCTCTCCCCCTCTCTCTTTCTCTTTTCTCTCTCTCTCTATCTGTTCTCCTCCCCTTCTCCCTTCCCCCTCCATAGCCCCCTGAATAAATGTCCAACTTTACTCTATATGGTGTGCCTGTCTGTCTTTTGCCTGTCCGCCAACTGCCGGGGACGCCCAGGGGACCAGCCACCTTTGTTTGGGGACCTGCCATATGGTCTCGACCCCGCAGCAAGCTGCTAGGGACTCGCAGAAAATCCATTACAGTCTCCTCTTCCAGAGGGCCTAGGTTCAATTCCCAGAAACATTTGTAACTCCATTCCTAGAGGATCCAGTGCCCTCCTTTGACCTTTGTGAGCACATACATGCACATGGTGCTCAGATAGTCATGCAGGCAAAACACCCATGACCTTAAAATAAAATTGTAAAAAAAAAAGAATCACACCACAGGGAAAGACCAAGCCTTGGAGGAAGGGAAAGGAACAGCTTCATATGCTCAGGATTGGAGAAGCCTAAGTAAGGTTGGAAGTCCACTAAGCAGGTTGATGGATTCGGTATTTTATGGAACCACTGACTCGCCCCATGTTCCCTATGGTCTTGTTTGGATACCGGCCCTCAAGCCTCTCACAATTTCTCCTGACAATGTTTTCTGGGAACAAGAAGTAGCCATCTCAGGAAGCCTACTTTCTTTTTTCTCATTTACCTATGTCCCTTTAACTCTCCTTCAAGAATCACCAAAAAATGTTTGACATGCAAATACTCAGATTTTTGCAATCAATTAAATAAAATTTTCAGGGTAAGACCCATACATCTATATTTAACCTTTGTTAATCCCTTTCTGTGTAATTCTGAAGTGTACTTAATTTTTAAAACCACTGAATTTGGATAGATTATAAATGAATTTCCTTATTCATGTAAAGAATCATTGGATAATTGCCTAGGTTCAACATACCACAAGGACAAAAGAGACATACATCTAAACCCTTCCCATTTAAAGTTATAACACCTGGTTAAGACACAAAGCACAATTTACAAATAATATTTTAATTCAAGACAATAATAAAAATAAGGCATAGAATTATCTGGTTTTGGTTTAATAGATTTGTATCTTTATAATGCAGTTCTTGAGTAAGAAAAGATCCCTTAGGAAAAACTACTAGGAGGAAGTAATGGTTAGGACTTGTTCAAAGGCTTTTGAATAGAAGCTGAAGAGACAGATAGTAAAAGACACACTAACCCAGGATTTTATGTATTCCTTTCACATTCTCACAAATGTTGTTATTGTTCAGCTTTTTTTATAGTAAATAGTTTGAAATAGATTGAATGGTACCTATTGTGCATTTAATGTCATTTTCATAATGACTAATAATGCTGAGAATTTTTCAAGTATTTATTGACCTTTTGTCTATCTTTTGAGAGGCATTTAATCTCACCTTTTAACCATTTAAAATATAATTGTCTTATATGAGTTGTGTGTGTTGGGCATTAATCTGTTACTGTAAGTATAATTTGCAAATATTTTCTCCCATTTTACAGATTGATGGATATTTGATTCTACATCAGCCTATTGCGAGTTGAGGTATAATGAACACGGAAGTGCAAACCTGCTTATAGCAATATGAACATCAAGTCCTTTGGTGATGTGTACTGATCTAGAAACAAAGGATCAGCTTTAATGTTTTCTGATTAAGTTTTCTTTTGTGCTAAGGAACTTGCAAAATGTTGTTTTTTTATAAGAGAGGAAAGAGAGCATCTGCATCCCAAAACACTTGAGTAGCCCCTTGCTTCTTTTACTGACAGCTGCAAACATGAATAGACTCTCACTTGAGCTCATTTATTCTATGACTTCATCCTTTGACAGTCCTTTCAGTGCGTTTTTGCACAGACTTAGACTATGCTACATATTGACTAGTCTTAAGAGCTCTCTGGGATCATGTTGTAAGGTTTCATAATCCTTTTTTTCCTCTTGCAATACCACTACCAAGTGGACAACTCTATGAAAATCTGCTACCAGCTTGGCATGGAACCTGGCCCATGTGGGCCATGATTGCTTTTCCTTACTGTATCTAGGAAATAGTTTCCTAGGTATTTGCTTTCAAGAACCAGGGACTTGAAGATGAAATAAAGGATGTTAAGTTAGGTGCGTAAGGAATGAGGAATGGGGAAGGCGTGGAACACGATCAAAACACTTTGAGATTCTCAAAGCAGTAATAAACAAACAAACAAACAAATCTGAATACACCCTCAGGGACATTCTTTAGGCTCTTTCCTTTCTAATTAACTTGCATTTTCACTAACAGCAGCCTTTGATATGTGGGATTTTGCCCTCAGGGCATCTTTTCTGTTGTGTCAATGCAGTCCTGAGACAAGCAGAAAACTGCCTCTCCTCCTCTAATGAATGAGGTGTGTGGGGGGGCAAAGGATGCAAGTGTGAAAATTGAAGTATATAAAAAAAGAATGCATTATTTTAAGTTAGACTATTGAAATTTTCCTGATAGGATTTTACAAAGTAAACTTTCCCTCTGGACAAAATAACTTTTAGGATAAATGTGGAGGGGCAGCCCATATTTATATCAAAACTTATAAAATGCTGACAATTTTAATAGATATTCAATAATAATACAAATGGCTTCTTTAATATTTTCTTGGAGCAACACATTGTCTTTGGCAGTTTTTTAATATAGAATTCTCAAAGAATGATAACAAATTCTTCTAAAGTTCTTTTGAGTGAAGTGGACATGTTGACTATTAATCATGATGATTTTTGACATAGCATTAGAGAACAGAAAAGAGTATTTGAAGGGTGGGAAATGGCTTCCTCTCTTTAGAGAGATAGATGGATCTGACTTGAGCTGTCATAGATATTAATATGTGCTATAAAGGGCTGTATTTTGATGCTAGTCAAAAGCACTTGACAAAAATAATCACCCATCACCAGGCCTCCTGTCCATACTTTAGTTCTAGTGGGTAGAATGAGTTAAGGGCAAACGGGGTCTCTTGATTGAAAATGATTATGTTGCTCAGCACAGCAAAAAAAAAAAAAAAAAAAAAAAAAAAAAAATGACCAACCTAAAACTGACGCAATGTAAGAATCTTAGCTAATATTCAATGACAAATTTTCTATATTTTAAACCACTATATTCTAGGAATTTACACTCAAAATGGACTCTACTTTTGAGAACAAATATAAATATTGGGAATGATGTTATAAATAGTATGAGACCTCTAGCAATATTAAAATGTGAATTGCTTTCCAAGAGGGAGTAGACGAATAGAGAACTTATCAATACTAGCCTTTTGAATATCTTTAACCTTGTCAGGTGGATGAAGGAAAAAAAAATGTTCCAAGCAAAAGAAATGGTGTGTGCAGAGGTAAAAGATGGAAAACATCTTGACATGTTAATAACCTAAAAAGTTCAGTGTTCTCAGAGGGCAAGATGCAGGGGATAACTGAATACAGTGCACAACCTTTTGCTGGTCCCAAGGAAAATCAAGTCAAGTTTGGTCTGCAGACCAATTAGGAGGCGGGCAAATCACCAGCCAACTGTAGTTAGTGTTATCTTGCCTCTTTCCCCAGGCTTTGCTTTTCCATACGATTGTGCTTATGAGTAAGTAGTGAATGTTGGCTCACAATGAAATAAAATACCTAATCTGAAAATGTGAAGAGAACACAGATGGCAAGAAACACTTGCGGCCAAAAGGAAACATCTGTAAAGTGTATTCAGTACTTTCCTGTTTAAATTGTTTTCTGGCATAGTTTACAAAAGAGTAAAATCATCAGAGAAGTCAATGCTGGGGAGAAGACATGTAAAGAGATTCCTCTGATGAGCATTCTAATCCAAAACATCTATGTGCATTCTTCAGTTAGGTGGATAAGTATGACTAAGACAGGGAAGGAAGATGTCTAAACTTCCAAGTACCTCACCAAGGAGTTAAGACAGTTTAGAGCTGGAGCTACACCATGTACCTGGCAACATGTCTCCTTTCTGTTTATTAACCCTACTGCTGAATATCTGAAGGTTGAGAAGAAAGCTTATGAACCAAGAAAGTTGGTTTGCTTCTGGTATGAACTTAGGAGGTAATAAGGTTCATCTAGAATGATTTGAGGAAGCATGTGAAAAGAGATTTGGTACTAGAAGTTTCTATGTTTCAAATCAACTAAGGCACAAGCATTTCTCTTCATGTGAAAAACAAAACAAAACAAATAAAAAACTTAAGTATGTACTCAGTGACCTAAAATCTCAGTAATTGAAGAGAGTCAGGAAGGAGGATCATGAGTTCAAATTTATCCCTGACTGCTGAACAAGATTGTAGTCTCATTGGTAATTGATATTGCAAGATTTGTATAAGGATTATATAAGATAATATGTTTAAATTCACTAGTGCGGTGCTCAGCCTAAAAACAATGTTGAAGGAGACAGGAGATATCTGGTTGTTTTTTTCCTACCATTATGCTCTTTTGAATGAGTTGAAGTTTAAAATAAGATATATCAATATGTACTGATAATGTTAATAGACTTTGATATGGTTTTTATTTCATGTATGTGTAGATTTTGTGTGAGTGTGTGTTTTGCTTGTTCATTCATGTGTGTGAATGCAACACAGGATTTCTTCACACTTGTGTAATCCAAGATAACTGGCTTACAGGCTTCAGGGGAGTCTTTGGCCTCCTCTCCCATCTCTCCATAGGAATGGGCTTATTCTACTATATCCAGCGTGTATGTAGCTTCTGGCGATGGATCTCTACTGAAAGCATTTGGCTTGGCACCAGTGCTCTTACCGATTAAACTGTTCCCAGAATTTCATTGATATTAATTTTGAAATACAAAATGCAGTTAAAAATGTAATTTTAAAATTAATTACAAATTAATTTTAAAATTACATTCACTTAAAACATTTAAACAAGCAGAGATCAAAGTAATGATGTAGTGACAGAAACAATATGAAAATTAAGAAGAATATTAGAGCTCAGAAGAATTTCTGAGAAAGGAAGGCACATTAATAAACATGAAACAAAATTTATGGGAATGAGCGTCCACTATAACTATGGGAATGGGAAACTGTAATGATTGACACATTCTGTGCAGGCAAAATTGACAGGATTTGATGAGAAAAAGGAGGATTTAAGTTTTAGGAAAAGAAACTTTCAAGATGAGCCCTAATTGAATACTCTTAAACATAGCAAGCAACAGAGGATGAAGATCTCTTGGGTGCCTCCTACAAATGGAGACTTTGGCGGAGGGCTTGGAACTAGTTATAGGTTTCAGAAACACATTAGAATAGACCCGGCTCTGAAAAATTGCAGTCATTTTCAAGAAATAAGACTTGTAACACTTTTTAAGTATTTTGTTTCAAAGAACATGAAAATCCGGATAACATTCGATTTTCTTACATGTACAATAAGCTTTAATGTTGGATCAATATCACCAAACCCATGACAATCTTTACCATTTGTTGATGGAATATTTTGACACAAATAGAGAGGGTTAAGTAGCCAGTCTGCAGAGTTGACCAAGTAAAGCTGACTATGGTAGTCCACACATGTAATTCAGGCACTTTGGGGACAATGGGAGGAAGATGGCTGGAAGTTCGAGATCAGCCTGTTCTTCACAGTGAGATCCAAGCCAGACTAAGATAGAGCAGTGGCTTGTCTCATTAAAACAAATAGCAAATTGTGTCACACACCTTTAATGCCAGTACTCGCAAGATAGAGGCAGGCAGATCTCTGAGTTCGAGGCCAGCGTGGCCTACAAAACAAGTTTCAGGACAGCCCACCTAGGGATACACAGAGAAACCCTGCCTCAAGTCCCTCACTCGACAAAAAAAAAAAAAAAAAAAAAAAAAAAAAAAAAAAAAAAAAAAAAAAAAAAAAAAAAAAAAAAAAAAAAAAAAAAAAAAAAAAAAAAAAAAAAAAAAAAAAAAAAAAAAAAAAAAAAAAAAAAAAAAAAAAAAAAAAAAAAAAAAAAAAAAAAAAAAAAAAAAAAAAAAAAAAAAAAAAAAAAAAAAAAAAAAAAA
>PVIU01026498.1:0-21894 GCA_004026605.1 Ondatra zibethicus | reverse complement strand
AATCTGTGTATATCCACATGGCAGTGGCTTACCAACAAGATTCTAACCGGTGTCTGTCTCAGGTGGAGGATCCATGGTTTCTCTTTCTCTGCCCTTCTTCCTCCCAGCATTCAGTTCTATTTTCCCCGCCTACCTAAGTTCTGCCCTATCAAAAGGCCAAGGCAGTTTCTTTATTCATTTATGGTAATCTTAGCACACAGAGGGGACTTATACATCACTCAATCTCTACTTTCTGGCATTCCTCTTAATATTTGCATCTTCCTGGTCCTACAAGAACAGTCAGTTTAGTTCTGTGTACTACTTTCTTTATTTTTTGCCACCTAAAGTCTAGATATCTTCTAGACTCTTTCAAGAGCCATCATTCCCAGGTTCTGCCTAGCAACAATATTACTTTTTTTGTCCATTTTTTGTTCTAACTTACATTTCTGTTGCTCTGATTAAATCCTCTAACCAAAAGCAGCTGAGACAATGAGTGGGGTAATTTGACTTCATCATTTTCAGAGCTTAGGATAGAAAATCAAGCTAACAGTTGAAGGCAAAAATTCACAGACAAAGACTGTTTCATGGCTTTCTCTCTTGCCTAGTCACTGTCTCATTCATGCTAAGATAGCTCCTTTTGTAGGCCAAGCCCACTTTCTTAGGGATATTGCCACCCTCAGTGGAGGAGCATTCCCACATCAATCATCAATCAACACAATCTCTCCCAGATACAGTAGACTATGGCTTTTATGAACAAAGCTGATATGAACACCGTTGAGCAAATGTAGTTGTGGTAGGATCTTTTGGGTATAGGTTCAAGAGTGGTATAGCTGGGTCTTGAGGTAGATTGACTCACAATTTCCTGAGGACTGCATGTTGATTTCTACATTGGCTGTACAAGTTTGCACTTGCAACAGCAAGGGATCCCCTTGCTACATGTCCTTGCCAGCACTAACTGTCACTTGTGTTATGGATCTTAACAATTCTAACAGGTGTAAGATGAAATCTCAAAGTAGTTTTGATAATAATTTCCCCGATGGCTAAAGATGTTGAACATGTCTTCGAGTGTTTCTTAGTCACTTTAAATTCTTTTACTGAGAATTCTGTTTAGAGGTGTTCCCCACTATAATTGGATTATTTGGTTTGTTGTTGTCTAGGTTTTTTGAGTTCTTTAATATCCTAGGTGAGGAAACCCACAATCACATAGAAAAATATGGTATTTACTCACTTATAGGTGGATATGAGCAGTTAAGTAAAGTATAATCACAGTAATCACAGTTAATCACTGTACAGAGGCTAGGTAACAAGAACAGCTCTAGGGGAGATGCATGAATCTCCCTGGTAAGCAGAAATAGAATAGATCTTGTGAGTATACTGGAGGCAGGTGTGAATGGGAAGATGAAGAATTAGGTAAGTGAGGAAGGAATAGATGGAGAGAAGCCAAGGAGAGATGACTGGATTAGGGAGCTTTTAACAGGGGATGTGGAAACAGTGTAGTGAAAACTTTCTGGAACTTATAAAGGTGACCCTAGTGAGGACTCCTAGTAATCAAGAATATGCAGGCTGAACTAGCCATCTTCTGTAACCACATAAAGCTCCCAGTGGGACTGGGACACCAAGCCAGCCACAAAACATTCAACCCACACTTGTACTACCTGCAAGATATGCTGGGGCACTGGTGACTCAGCTTTCTTAGTGGCCAATAAGAGACTGGTCTAACTTGAAGCCCATGCTGTGAGAGGAAGCCCATAACTGACACTGCCAAGATGGCCAGGAACTAGAACTTGAATGGCTCAGAGAACATGGGTAAAACCAAATACAGCTGACCTAGAAAAAATATCAATGAAATGATTCATAACTATTTCCTGCTATAATTGTAGGTTGATACCTGGCCTACTTGTTCTTAAAGAGGTTTCTTCCAAGGGTTGATGGAAGCCCATGCAGAGATCCCAACATAAACATTAGCCTGAGCTCTTAGGAATCTTGTAGAAAGAGGGTGTGAGTATTGAGCATTCAATGGTTGAGGAAATCAGGAGAACATGGCCACACAATCAAGTAGGGCATACAGTGGCTCAAAGAAACTGATGTAGCAATTGCAGAATCTTCATGGCTCTGTGCCAGGTCCTCTGCATACATACTATGGTTGTTTAGCTTGGGGTGTTTGTGAAACTCCTCACTGTAGGATTCATGGTGTCTCTGACTTTTTCCATCTGTTCTTAGGACCCTTTTCCTTCTATTGCATTGCCTTACAAAGCCTTGAAATAAGAGTTTGTGCCTAGTCTTATTGCACCTTGTTATAATTTATTTGCTTGAATTCCCTGGGAGGTCTGCTCTTTTTTTAAAGGGAAAAGAAAGCAGTAGAGCTGGGACAATGGGGATTGGACTGGTGGGGGAGGGACTGGAATGAGTAGAGGAAGGGGAGAATTCAATCAGGATATTTAGAATGAGAGAAGAATAAATACACATAAAAATGCATTTAGTCTAACTTTAATGATCCTTATAATCTGTAACAGCACAAACATTGCAAATGTCCAAAGTCTCTTCTGACACTTAAGACAATCTCTTGAATGTCACATGTTGCAAAATCAAAAAAAAAATACAGATTTACAACATATTATGGCACAGGACATATTCCAATTCATAAAAACAGGAATATGGCTGTGTTACAGCTCCCAACTTAGGCAGACTCATGTGTATGTCACACCAGTCAGAAGAACAGATAGGCAGACCACAAGCCCATGAAATTTCCACACTCCCTACATTCCCACAGACACAATCCTCCAGCAACCCTACAGTTGCTACCCCCAAAACCATGTACCCACCCCTATATCAGATGCATAGCCTCTGCTCAAGTGCAGGCAACATCAGCCAAAAAAACAGGTAGGAAAACTGAAGTAAAGACTCTCTGCTGGACCAGAACCTATGCCAGTCACCAGAAATTCACATGGGTTTCTTATCTGTGTACCTCCTCCATTCTTTTAATAATTCCACAACACTATCCCCAACCTCACTTCCCTCCTCTTCTCTTTGTTGTAGCCTTTAACTTGGGTGGAGACCCACACACTATCTGCAAGAAGTCTATGTGGCCACCTTCCAACTGACCTTCCTCATTCTCTCAGTCTCCCCTCAACACTATTCCCAAGTTCCCTACCTCCTCCAAAATTTTCAGGCCAAACATGGGAAACACTCCCTGCTGGAGCAAAGGCTACACCATCTGTAAGATTTCCAGCCCTAACTTGGGATGAGAGCCCCTGTTCAACCAAAGGCCACATAAAGCAGAAAACTAGAGAGCAAATAGAAACCAAGGAACAAAGCACCCATGCAACAAAGACAAAGTGAGAAATTGGTACCTAGACTCACAAATGCCTCAAACCCAGATATCTGTACACCAGCATAAAAACACAATCAACAACAGCCAGAGCAATAAGTCACTACCAGATTCCAATTATCCTACTACTTCATAGAAGAAAACTTTCCCTACCTAAAGAAAGATATGCCTATGAAGATACAAGAAGCTTACAGAACACCAAATAGACTGGATCCAAAAAAAGTCCTCTCTCCACATAATAATCAAAACACTAAACATACAGAGTAAAGAAAGACTATTAAGAGCTGCAAAGGAAAATGGCCAAGTAACATATAAAGGTAGAACTATCAGAATTACACCTGACTTCTCAGAGGAGACAATGAAAGCCAGAAGGTCATGGTCAAGGATTATGCAGACATTAAGAGACCATGGATGCCAGCCCAGACTACTATACCCAGCAAAACTGTTGATCACCATAGAAGGACAAAACAAGATATTCCATGACAAATCTAGATTTCACCAATACCTAGCCACAAACCCAGCCCTACACAAAATACTAGAAGGAAAACTCCAACCCAAAGAAGATGGCTACACCATCAAAAACACAGACAACTGATGATCTCATTATAGCAAATCCCGAAGAAGAAAAAAATGCACAAATTAACATCACCAACGATGAAAACTAAATTAACAGGGGATAGCAACCACTGGTCATTAATATCCTTTAATGTAAATGGACTCAACTCACCCATAAAAAGGCACAGGCTAACAGATTGGATACGAAAACAGAATCCATCCCTCTTCTGCATACAAGAAATGAATCTCAACCTCAAAGACAGACATTGTCTCAGAATAAAAGGTTGAGAAAAAAATATACCAATGAAATGGACCTAAGAAACAAGCTGGTGTAGCTATCCTAATATCTAACAAAATAGACTTCAAGCTAAAATCAGTCAAAAGAGACAAAGAAGGACATTTCATATTAGTCACAGAAAAAAAAATCCATCAAGAGGAAATTTTAATACTGAACATCTATACCTCAAATACAAAGGCACTCTCATGTGTCAAAGAAACACTTGTAAAGCTTAAATCATATACTAAACCCCACACACTAATAGTGGGAGACTTCAACACTCCACTCTCACCACTGGACAGGTCAATCAGACAAAAAATGAACAGAGAAATAAGAGAAATGACAGATGTTATGACTCAAATGGACTTAATAGACATCTATAGTCCTGGTGTTTTCAGGTAAACCCAGTCCCACTGATGCCCCATCCCAAAACAATATAGAATAATTGCTGCTTCCTGTCAAATGGATTATAGCACAAAACATAGATTCCGTTCTCTCTACCTGCCCAACACCATACACACACCTAAGAAACCTCTGCAGCTCAGAAACTCCCTTTGTACCCTGGCACTAAGCATCACTGAATCACACCACTGCAGCCGGTGGTAGCAGAAAGTTAGAAACATTTTAATCATGCATTGCTAAAAGACAATCAACATCACCATAGTTCTACCAGCTTTTAAACTATTTGAAACATGTATAAGACAAACTTGAAAGTAGACTGCAATATTCAGAACTTCTAGAAACCAGATTATCAGTTTTCAAATCTGTCTTCCAACTGCACACAAAAAGCATCACTCTGTGTGTACACTGGACAGTGATATTACAAGCATAATATCCTAAAATGCCAGGGCTGCAGAGTCTCCCTCTCCCCAGGAAATCCATACATGGGGAGGCTGAGTGGACAAGGAGCACCGCCCAGGTCATTACATAGAGCAACAGAACCACAGCCTGGCTCATGGTCTATCCAAATCCCAGCTGAAATGACAGCTCAATAGACCTCCTCTGAACACCCTACACTCACTATAGCATAGCTTGTGGTCTTCCTTACAACTCATCACAACAAAAGTAGAGAGGAATTCCGGAAAGAACCTGCAAACTACCTGCCACTATTGTTCCTGATTGCTAAGCCTTTCCAGAGTCCCTCATTGGCTAAGGCCACCCTGCTGGGCCTCAGAATATTATCAGCTCCCCTACTAGGTGATCAGAGATCAAATGATTCAGACAGCATAGTACTTCTTGTTCTGCCCTTCCAGCCCAGTAGACAGAGCCCTAGTCCAGAAAGTTTGTATTTTAGTAGAGATTCATCCACTTTCCTAGAGCATACCCTGTTCCTCATCCAAAGCACAGGGTCGTTTGTATGCACATTCCATTACACACTCAATGTGCAGTACAGCCAACCCATCCCCTCATACCTGGGAAATCCTGTAGCCAAACACTGCTCACATTCACAACTTTTGTTAATGAAAAACAGACCATGAATTAGAAGATAATAAGGGGTCATGGTAAGGCTTGGGGACAGGAAAGAGAATGTGGATATAATATAGTTATAATCTCAAAAAAATATTTTGAAAAGTTGAAACAGGATTTATGGCCATGTGCTTCAGAAAGTAGGGATTTATATTAGAGCATATCAAAGATTTCTCAAACCTTTTATCTCAGGATGTATATTTAAAACCAGTAAAATAATAGTCCTGTTAGGCAGGGCCACATTTTAGTCAGATGTATTTTGGTTGAACTACTGTAACTATTGCAATTTGGTTTCATGATAAGTCCGGTTCTTTATCCAGATTCTTGATTGCCTGGTCTGTGGACATCAAGAAATGACCATCAGGACATTTATGGAGCACCTAAAATTGATTACCTGTTTCCGCAATGCTAATCTCAACTACTGTTGATGTAGGAAAGTTCTATACCACTGTCCTGTCTCTCCCTTCTGCACTGTGAATCTGCCAGCTTCAAGCTTTGTCTATGCACTCAGTTCTTGCACAGATCCCTCTTCATCTATAATCATACACTGAAAGTCAGAGAGACTGGAGGTCACTCATTAGCTGGCTTATTTTTCCTTCTCACTAACCAGTCAAGGGCCAGCACTGAAGAAGTTGAAGGACTATCTACCCAGCACTGGGCAGCAGAGGCAGGATTAGGTTTTCAAAGCAATTCTCAATTACACAGCATGAGGCAACAATATTATAAGCTCATAGTCTCCCATGCCAGGATGGCAGAGCCTCCCCCACACTTAACAAAGCTCAGAGGCCAAGGGCCACTACCCAGGTCACCACAAAGAACAACAGAACCTGTCTGGCTCATGGTTCATCCCTGTCCAAGCAGCTCTGACAGCTCAGCTAACCTGCTCTTCCTGGTCTGGGGACAGTCGCCTTTGGGCAAAGAAATGCCCATGCCTCAACCACTGACAAGATACATAGTATCCGGAAATGGATAAACAGGACTGTCAAATCTTGCCAAGACAGAGTAAGACAGTTTTGAAAAATTTCTTGCTTTTGAAAATGGTCTGTCAGTTATTCTAGGTCTTAGCCAAATTTGGTTGCTTCAATGTTGCAAATGAGACTTTGGGTGATTGCCCAAGTAGCCAGTTGTCTCTGTCATTTGTTGCATGTTTTGAAAGTTGCTTGATTGCACTTCCTACTTACTCAAGTTATATTATTCACATTCTTGGATCTTCAATGGGGTTGAAGACTAGATAATTGTAGTTACTTTCCTCTCATGACTTGGCCAAGTTATTTATCTTACAAGACTTAAATTAATTAGCATAGGATAATTATTGAATATATTTGTTATTGTATATAATTTTGTATTAGGCTTAGAACTCTCTCATTTAAAGAAAAGGGGAGGTGCTGTCGGAAGTATTACAGCTTGCATTTGCCCGCCTACTGGGGCGTGGCCTCTTATACTGTTTATGGGGAAGCCAAAGGTGCATGCCCCCCTGCTCTCTAATTCCCCTTACTCCTTTCCCGCTGGTTGCTGCTTTGGATTGCATGATTCAACTGGTCAAGTGGAGAATTCTGATTTGTGAGTTTTCCCCTAAATAAATATCTATGCCTTGATTCTGAGCTAGTGTAGAATTTCTTTTAAGTGGGTTTCCCGCGACACTTGTGGCAGATTCCCTGTGGCTCTTTCTGATGGTCTTAGGCCAGTCCTGTGATAGGTTCATTTGACCCCCCCAAAAAGGGGTCATGACCCACCAGGCTGAGAATCACTGCTCTAAACTGATATAAACAGATGAATAAATAAACAGCACTTAAAAAATGGAATGAAATTCAAAACCTGGGAAACACTGGAAAATAGAAACAAAGAGATTATAGCAGTCATGCCTTTGAAGAAAATGAAATCTAAAAACAATAACCAATAATTGACTTCTTAAAATGATAAAAATAATTGAACACTCAGTTATACTGATTTTGAAACAGAGTAGGCACTTCCCTGGTAGGGAGAATGCCATTAACAAGAGAATGCATGACTTACAGCTGCTGAGTGCTGTAAGCTGACACATGGAGTTACAGCCAATGGACTGTGTCTCAAACATCTGAGGACTGAACATATCTGCATGGAAGAGTTCACTAATTGGAAACTAAATACTTAGTAGTTCAGGCTATCCTCCCTAAACTGTACACCCACCGGTGTCTGTCTTCATGCACATGGAAGGAATTAATGTACGATGGGAAATCACACAGAAAGTCACTCACTGTGCCCCATCAGGTCCTTCCTTGTAATGGATACCCCTGCAGCCCACGGCCTTAAACTTCAGTCTAAGACCTAGCTATTGTCCAGTGTGTTTACCCCTCCAGTGTACACAGGACACCATTCCTACTTTTCTGGTCTGAAGGGAGAAGCCATGTTCCACGTGCAAATCCTTTTACTGTTATTGCAATGGACAGTCCCACTGTATGACTCTAACTGGTAATTTTAGAGTTCTGTGGTGCAGCATACTTGTTAACCAAAACTTTATGGTAGTTAACCAGGAGGATAGCAAGGGCAATGCCCTGTGGGGCTGCAGACAGGGTTCAAGTTCACCTCAATCAGCATAGGGGACACTGAGTCACAACTGTTTTCCTAAGAGCTGGAAAATGCAGCTGTTCTTGAATTATTATACTCTCCTGGAACACAAGGTTGTGACCCCATAACGGCCCCCGAGCAGCAGGTCAGAGACCTTTGATGGTGAAGTGGGTCTTCTGGCTGGTTGTAAATCATGGTTGTCTTATTTGTATAGGAATGTACCTTAATGGCTGATTAATCCTGGTGAACAAACATTTGCATCTCATGATACTAATCTCTAACAGGCCAGGTGCACATGCTACTCATCTTTGGGTATTTGGGATGCAGCCCTCCCTCACTTATATTCTACTTTGTGTGACTTAATGTCGCCTAAGAACCGGTAAATCATTATAACATTAATTCTATTATCAACTATACTCTTCTACATCACAGTTTAGTAGTGGAGCGCTACTCTACACAGGAGAAACTGTTTACAAGCCGCACGAAATTAACTACAGACGGATCCCAAACCTATATGTTAAAAGTGCAGAACTTCTGAAGACCCAGGAGAGACCAGGAGTCTCCGCGTTTGGCAAATGCAGTGATATCTCTCCACCTGCGACGATATAAGCACGACAGACACCACCATCTGCGGCTCCCGACGCTCTGCTCTGTGCAGACACAGCCCGGGCAGTGAAGTGATTCAGAGGCTGCCAGCAGAGAGTGGCAAGGATCACTTAGGACTACTGAGGGAGGAAGACGCTAAACTCCCACCCAGCCACCACACCAGCCGCGAGCCTCAGCGGGCCGCTCCACCTAGTTTGGCGACATTGGCCCCTCACTCGCCAAGCCCAGCCACTCCTCCTTCTGTGGAGAGCAACCCCTCACTCACCATGGTGCAGCTGCCGAGCTGCCCACAAGAGAGCGGAGCCTAAGTGCGTGAGAGAGCCGAACCTCATCGGAAGTCTGGCTCCCGGAAGAACCCTCCCATCTGACTGGCGGGGCTGATAGAGGCTCTGATTGGCTGGTGAGGTCTGAGTGACGGGAACAGATGAGCAGAAGGGACTGGGCACCATGGTCCATCACAACCTGTCCCAGATTGGCTGGAGATTTATGCCAAATTCAACAGCAAGTCTTTTGCTAATGTAAATCAATGGGTTCGGTTTTAAAAGGAAGTATACAATTTCAGAAAATTAACTAAAATTAAACTAAATAACCTGGCATTTAAAAATAGAAATGAACTGGTTGGTGGAGGCACAAGGCTATAACCCCAAAGCTCCACAAAGAAGGCAGGCAGGTCTCTTGTGTGTTGAGGCCAGACAGCTAGGAATGCTACACAGAGAAACCTTGTCTCTCGAGAAAAAAAAAAAAATCAAAAAAATTTTTTGAGAAGGTGCTTTCGAGCTTCTGCTGCTGAGTATTTATTTATCTGACAAATGTGGGTGGTGGGGAAGGGATTTCTAAAAGAAATGGTCTATGGCCTGAAGAGGCTGCAGGATCTGAGATGAATTCCAATGGCTGCCAGCAGAAGTGGACGGGGGTGTGGCTTCAGGTCACAGGAGGAAGAGTGTAGCTAGCATTGACTTTGCCCAATAGGCCCCAGTCACACATTAACGTCAGGGCCTGAAGTTCCTCAAAAGGGAGTGAATGGAGATCCTTGCTTATCTAAATGCCTGACTTTGGGGGAAAGGACTTGTGGGAAGCAGGCGGCACTGGAAACTAAGGTTTCTTGTCTTACTTTTACATTCCAGACCTGTTCCCCTCAGAATGCTCCCTCCCAAAAGGGAAGGTCATCACGTCTTACTCTTTTCCCATGATACCTTCCTACCTCCGTTCTGATGGATCGTTCTGTACTGATTCCTAACCCTAACTGAACTCTTCCACTGTAAATAAATAAAGTAAGCAAATATGTGAACAGATGAATGAACGAACTGAAAGACCTCCGGATTGGGGAGACTCTCACTCAAGTCTCGGGATAACACGACCCCCCAAGGAATTCACCCAAGAGACCGGTCGTCCTTGCTGCAATCACACGAGGTTTATTGACAAGTACCAGTGAGCTGGGGTCGAGACTTATAGCCCACGCAGGGGAGGAGTTCGACCCCGAAGGGGTTTTTAAAGGAAGAAACCACAACCCAGCAATCCAAAGGGGGTGGGGAGGGTATCATTGGAAAATTCTGAAAATACCAGTGATCATCACAAGGGGGTAACTCCCTGTTTCTCAAGATTATAATCTAACTTTATCTTCAGCTAGTTCCTGAAACAGGGTCACTGACCAGGCTAACCTAGATTTTTTTGCTCTCCTCTTTCTGCTAGAGGGATCTGGATTTATCCGGGTCTTTCAGAACAGATGAACAAACAAACAAACAAATAAATAAAAAGTTCACAGTTGTTTATTGACTTTTGTTTTCATAATGAAAACTTTTGACATGTGATCTAGAAAGTGTCTGGAGCATAACTTTATACTCAACACCCTCTCTCTCTCTCTCTCTCTCTCAC
Source organism: Ondatra zibethicus (assembly GCA_004026605.1). Taxonomy (NCBI): domain Eukaryota; kingdom Metazoa; phylum Chordata; class Mammalia; order Rodentia; family Cricetidae; genus Ondatra; species Ondatra zibethicus. The sequence goes on along the minus strand of PVIU01026498.1, from coordinate 11,266 downwards.
ACACACACACACACACACACACACACACAGAGAGAGAGAGAGAGAGAGAAACACTTGAATAAAATTTAAAAATAAACTAAATATACAATAAAAGGAAGCAAAACACCTCAGAGTGAGCTCTGGGAACTCCGAAAGTCATGTTTTCCAGGCAGGGCTATGTAAAGAGATGCCCCACGTCAATATATGAACAAACTAAGAAACATGGAAAGACAGTGCTGGCTGGTGAGGGGGGGTGTACATGACTTATACAGGAGGGGTTTCATGGGATTAAAATTGAAAGTCTCATCCTTCACAGGCTGCACAGGCATCCTTCTTTGGTCTTTGTTCGTTTATTCAGATTTTCCATATCCCGCCATCTCTCGGTTTGTGTTTTCTTCATTGCCTCCATTTCAGTTTTCAAGTTTTGAACTGTTTCCGTTACCAGCTTGATTGCTTTTTCTTGGTTTTCTAGGGTATCTTTGAGGAATTTATTCATTTCTTCTAACTTTTTGTTAATTTTCTCATCCCTTTCTTTAAAGGAGTTTTTCACCTCTTCTTTAAGGGTCTCTATCACTTTCATAATGTTACATTTAAAGTCAATTTCTTCTACTTCTTCTGGGTTAGGTTGTTCAGGTTTTCCTGTTGCATACTCACTGGATTCTGGTGTTATGTTGCTTTTCAGGTTGTTGGAGGAATTCTTGGATTGGCGCCTGCCCATCTCTTCCTTCAAATGCGGTCAGGAGAGTCTCGGTGGCTTGGTCCCTTGGTCTGGGTGTATCCGCCAGCACTGGATCAGGGCCCCTTGCTGGCCCAGGAACTCGCAGTCAAAAGGGCAGGCTTGGTGCAAGTTGCCAGCTCTGCTCTGCTCTGCTCCATGGGACAAGGGGACCCCTGTAGCCCTGCGCTCACCCTTCCCCCAAAGCCTCAGCCCAGAAAGCCAGGAGGGGGACCCTAAGTGGCCAGAAAGCCTCAGGGATGGTCTGGGACCCATTTACCAGTCAAGATGTATATGCCAGCACTGGACCAGGGCCCCTTGCTGGCCCAGGTACTCACAGTCAAAAGGACAGGCTTGGTGCAAGTTGCCCACTCTGCTCCGCTCCACTCTGTGGGACCTCAAGAAGTTTAGAACCATTAAATAGAAGGCCTTTCTTATCATTTGAAGCCTAGGAAGGTAACTTAGAGTAAGATTCCATCTATCTAAGTCTTCAATTTCTTAAAGGAATAGGCAACTTGATTCCTAATCCAAGAAAGCAACTTCATGAAGAAGCTGCTGGAACTCTGACCCAAGCATGGTAGCATCCATAACAACTTAGAAGCCAAATTGTGGGGGGACCCATGTTGTATTTTTTTCTAGAAAAAAGAAACAAAATTTATAGGTCATAGATTCTTCCTCTTTAGTTTCAGTTTTAGCACTGTTGCATCCATCTATGTTTGGCAGAGTCAGAAACCCAGTGAGGAGACTGTGAGACTTCATTGCATGAAGCTGTGAAGATAAAGGCAGAGTTGTATTTTTAGATGATAGGATGTTGAGATACCCAAGCTGTGAGATATCTGCCATGGAGAACTACATACAGGAAGTAGAAGTAGCAAAGGATATATATATATATATATTCATGGATAGCACTATCTAAGCTCTTTGAAGATAAATCCCCACCTGTCTGAGGCACAGCTAAGGGTTTGTTTTTTGCCCTAATGAATTTCAATGTTACCGTGAACCAATCTTCCCTCACTGTGTCCACATTTCTCTGTCTTTTCAAAATTTATTCTTCTTGTAAACAAAGACTGCTTATTCATTTCCTGGGCACCCAGACCCAAATAATCACACATAAACTATATTAATTACAGCACTGTTTGGCCTACTAGCTCAGGATTCTATTAACTAACTAGCTCTTTCATCTTAACCCATGTCTATTAATCTCTGTATTGCCACAAGGCTGTGGCCTACTGATGAGGTTCTGGGGTGTCTTTCTGCTTTGGCAGCTACATGGCATCTCTTAGACTCTGCCTACTCTCTCTATATTTCTCTTCCAGCCTGGCTATATTCTGCCTTGCCACAGGCCAAAGCAGCTTAATTCATTAACCAATAAAAGCAACACTTGTACAGAAGGACATTACATATCACTTTTCTTATATCTCAACTGCTGTTTCCCCTTGCTCCACTCCTCTCAGTCCTCTCCACTACTCCCTTCTCCACCAGATCCACTCAATCTCCATTTCCCTTCAGAATAGAGCAGATATCCCAGAGATATCAATAAAGCCATACATAGCAAATTGAAATAAGCCTGGGCACATATCAAAGGCTGGATAAGTCAACCTAGTAGGAGGAAAAGGGTTCCAAGAGCAGGCAAAAGAGTCAGAGACATCCCCACTCCCACTGTTAGGAGTTGCAGAAAAACACCAAGCTACACAATGATAACATATATTCAGAGGACCTGGTGCAAACTCCTGCCAGCTCCATGATTGCTATTTCAGCCTCTGTGAGCTCTTATGAGCCCTACTTAGTTGATTCTGTAGCCTGGATTCTCCTGTCATTTTAGTTAGGAAAGATTTTGCCTGTGAATTTTTTTGAAAATTTTTTCTGTGCCTTTGGGGTGAGATTCTTCTCCATTTCCTATTATTCTTAGGATTGGTCTTTTCCTAGTGTTTCAGATTTCCTGGATGTTATGTTTCAGGAAATATTAGGTTTAATATTTTCTTTGATCAATATATCCATTTCTTTGATCATGCTTGTAAAGTCTGAAATTCTCTGTTCAATGTCTTTTATTCTTTTGGTGAAGCATGCCTCTGTAGGTCTTATTCGATTAATTAGATTTTCATTTTCATAATTCCTTCAGTTCACTTTTTTAATTGCTCCTATTTCTATTTTAAGATCTTGAACAGATTCATTCATTTCTGTTAACCATTTCTTCATTTACTTTTTGGCTTTCTTTAAGGGATTTATTAATTTTCTCCAATACTTCATTCATGCTTTCTCCACTTTCTTCAAGGAATTCATTTACTTCCTCTTTAAGGACTTCTGTCATTTTAATAAAGGTAGTCTTAACTTAATTGTGTTTCAGCTGTGTTGGAATATTCAGGCTTACAGTAGTAGGACAGCTGGAATCTGGTAGTGACTTATTGCTCTGGCTGTTGTTGATTGTATTTTTATGCTGGTGTCTAGGTATCTGGGTTTGAGGTATTTGTGGGTCTAGGTACCAATTTCTCAGTTTGTCTCTGTTGCATGGGTGTTTTGTTCTTTGGTTTCTATTTGTTCGCTAGTTTTCTGTTTTCTGTTGCCTATGGTTGAACAGGGGCTCTCATCCCAAGTTAGGGCTGGAAATCTTACAGAAGGTGTGGCCTTTGCTCCAGCAGTTAGTGTCTGCCCATGTTTGTGCCTGAAAAAGGGAGAGAGGGTAGGGAACTTGGGGATAGTGTTGAGGGGAGACTGAGAAAATGAGGAAGGTCAGTTGGAAGGTGGCCTACATAGACTTCTTGTGTCTCTACCCAAGTTGGAGGCTATAACACAGAGAAGAGGAGGGAAGTGGGATTGGGGATAGTGTTGTGGGATTATTAAAAGAATGGAGGAGGTACACAGGCAAGAAACCTGGATTGAGTTCTGATGACTGGCATAGCTTCTGGTCCAGCAGAGAGTCTTTACCTTAGTTTTCCTACATGATTCTTGTATGTGTGTTTGAGTTTCTTTTTCTTTTTCTTTCTTTTTTTTTTTTTTGGCTGATGTTGCCTGCTGGGACCATTTGGAGTCCTGGCCTCCAGCTGTTCTTCCCTACTAGTGACCTTTTCTTGCCCTTCTGATTTGAGCTTCTGAAAGCTGTGTCAAAGTTGTTTGCCAACTCTGCTTCCTGGGTACACATTGCCCTGGCCTTGATTGAGGATCAGACAATGAGATCTTCATCTGTTGGCCCACCTGACTGTGTTAGGTATAAAAACCTCCTGGTGTTGTTCAATAAAGGGCTTCTATCAGCAGCTTGAGAGGTGTATGTGTGTTCAATCCTTTGCTCGGTTTTAGTTCCATGCCATGCAGGTGTGGCAGTGGCCTGCACTTGAGCGGTGGCTATACATCTGATATGGGGGTGGGTACATGGTTTTAGAGGTAGCAGCTGTAGGGTTGCCGGAGGATTGTGTCTATGGAAATGTAGGGAGTGTGAAAATTTCATGGACTGGTGGTCTGCCTATTTCTTTTTCTGACTGGTATGACAGGCACATGAGTCTGCCTAAATTGGGAGCTGTAACACAGTCATATTCCTGTTTTTTTCTGAATGGGAATATGTCCTGTGCCATTATATGTTGTGAATCTTTAATTTGTTTCTTGATTTTACAGCATGTAACAGTCAAGAGATTATCTTAAGTGTCAAAAGAGACTTTGGATGTTGGCAATGTTTGGGCTGCTACAGATGATAGGGATCCTTGAACTTATACTAAATGCATTTTCATTTTTCTTTGTATTTATTCTTCTCTCATATGATACATCATGATTGGATCATCCCCTTCCTCTACTCCTTCCAGTCCCTCCCCCAGCAAATCCCCATTGCCCCAGCTCCACTGCTCCTTTTTCCCTTAAAAAAAAGCAGACTCCCAGGGATATCAAATACATCATACCCAGGTGCAATAAGACTAGGCACAAACTTGTATTTTAAGGCTAGACAAGGCAATGCAATAGAAGGAAAAGGGTCCCAAGAGCAGGCAAGAATCAGAGACACATGACTCCTACAGTTAGGAGTTTCACAAACACTCCAAGCTAAACAACTATAGCATGTATGCAGAGGACCTGGCACAGAGCCATGAAGACTCTGTGATTGCTACATCAGTTTCTCTGAGCCACTGTTACCAACTTAGTTGATTGTGTGGGCCATGTTCTCCCAATTTCCTCAACCACAGAATGCTACAATCCTCACACTCTCCTTCTACAAGATTACTAGAGCTCAAGCTAATGTTTGGGTAGGGATCTCTGCATGGGCTTCCATCAGCCCCTGGAAGAAGCCTCTTTAATAACAAGTAGGCTAGGCACCAATCTATGATAATAGCAGAAACTAGTTATGAATCATTTCATTGATATTTTTTCTTAGTCAGCTGTATTTGGTTCTACCCCTGTTCTCTGAGCCATTCAAGTTCTGGTTCCTGGCCATTCAGACAATGTCAGTTATGGGCTTCCTCTCACAGTATGAGCTTCAATTTAGACCAGTCATTTATTGGCCACTAAGAAAGCTCTGAGTCACCAGTGCCCCAGCATATCTTGCAGGTAGTACAAGTGTGGGTTGAATGTTTTGTGGCTGGCTTGGTGTCCCAGTCCCACTGGGAGCTTTATGTGGTTATAGAAGATGGCTAGTTCAGCCTGCATATTCTTGATTACTAGGAGTCCTCACTAGGGTCACCTTTATAAGTTCCAGAAAGTTTTCACTACACTGTTTCCACAGCCCCTATTAAAAGCTCCCCTATTCCAGTCATCTCTCCATGTCTTCTCCCCATCTGTCCCCTCTTCACTCACCTAATCCTTCCTGTTCCCATCCCCACCTGCCTCCAGTACACCCATAGGATCTATTCTATTTTTGCTTAAGAGGGAGATCCATGCATCTCCCCTAGACTGTTCTTGTTACTTAGCCTCTCTGTGTCTATGGCTTGTACTGTGATTAACTGTGATTATACTTTACTTAACTGCTAATATCCACCTATAAGTGAGTACATACCATGTTTATCCATGTGATTCTGTGTTTTCTCACCTAAGATATTAAAGAACTCAAGACACTATACAACAACAAACCAAATAATCCAATTATAATGGGGTACACCTCTAATCAGAATTCTCACTAAAGGAATCTAAAGTGATTGAGAAACACCTGAAGGCATGTTCAACATCCTTAGCCATCAGGGAAATGAATATCAAAACTACTTTGAGATTTGTCTTACAACTCTTAGAATTGTTAAGATCCATAACACAAGTGACAGCTAATGCTGGCAAGGACATATAGCAAGGGGATTCATTTCTGTTGCAAGTTCAAACTTGTACAGCCAATGTGGAAATCAATATGCAGTCCTCAGGAAATTGGGAGTCAATCTACCTCAAGACCCAGCTATACTACTCTTGGACATTTACCCAAAAGATCCTACCACAAGGACATTTGCTCAACTGTGTTCATAGTGGCTTTGTTCATAAAAGCCATAAACTGCTATATCTGGGAGAGATTGTGTTGATTGATGATTGATGTGGGAATGCTCCTCCACTGTGGGTGGCAATATCCCTAAGAAAGTGGGCTTGGGATACAAAAGACACCAATCAGTGACTTGACAAGAGAGAAAGCCATGAAACAATCTTTGTCCATGTTTTTGCCTTCAACTATTAGCTTTATTTTCTATCCTAAGCTCCCAAAATGATGAAGCCAAATTACCCCCACTCATTGCCTGAGCTGCTTTTGGTTAGAGGATTTAATCAGAGCAACATAAATACAAGTTAGAACAAAAAATGAAAAACCAAAAGTAATATTGTTGCTAGGCAGAACCTGGGAATTATGTCTCTTGGATGCGTATAGAAGATGTCAAGACTTTAGGTGGCAAAACAAAAAAAAAATAGAAAATAGTACACAGAACTAAATCAGCTGTTCTTGTAGCACTAGGAAGATGGCAATGTTAAGAGGAATGACAGAAAGTGGAGATTGAGATCAAAGAATTTCAGTTGAAATTCATTAAGCTAGAGGTCATTTGTGTGATATTTTGACTTCAAAATCTTTCTTTTTCTGCCTGTGACCTGGAAATTTAGTAAAGCAGAATTAAAAAAGAATGAGCTAATTCCTTAAATGGAATATTAAATGTGGTGGATGGTTATTACTGATGATTCATTCAAGTCTACGGTGAAAAAAATGCCAAATGGGGCAGAAATAAATAAAATTGAAAAGGCAGTTTCTTATGGCAGTCAATTACTGGAACAGGCAGGGATTTTATCACCATTATAGAGAAGGTCCTTGCTATGGAATGGAAGCCTAGCAAGGTGCTCTAAGGGTAAGACTCCATTCACATAAACTTTCAACTTATGGAAGGAGTAAGCAAAGTGATCTCTAGTCCCAGGAAGCAACTTCATACAAAATCTGCTACACATGTGGTCCAAGTGTGTTAGTGTCTATCCCAATTAAGAAGTTAAACTTTTCAGGATCACTCATCATGTACTGGTCTTGGAAACAAGAAAGAATCACAATTTAAGGTAATAGGTTCTTAGTTTGTGGTTATATTTCAGCATTGTTGCAGGCATCCATGTTTGACAGACTCAGAAACCCAGTGAAAAGACTGAGAGTTCACTTCTGAAGCTATGAGGATAAAACCTGTTGTTGTTTTTACTCTTTTGTGGGCCTGCCACTCAGCTCTCAAACAAATGACATACACTGAGGCTTATTAATTCTTATAAATTCCTGCCCTTAGCTTTTCTTCTTTCTAGCCAGTTTTTCTTAACTAATTGTCCCATCTACCTTTTGTCTCTGGGCTTTTATCTTTCTCTATTCTGTATATCTTTCTTTACTTCTTACTCTGTGGCTTGCTGTGCACCCAGGTGGCTGGCCCCTGTTTTCCTCTCCTTTCTTATCCTTCCTTTTTCCCTCCAGGATTTTTCCTCCCATTTATTCTCTCTGCTTGTCAGCCCTTTTTATTCTTTTCTGCCAAGTTATTGACTGTCCATTAGGCCAAGCAAGACCAGCCCAGTATCACAGCTTCACAGAATTAAGCAAATGCAACATAAAAGAATGCAATACATCTTTGCATCATTGAAACAGATGTTTCACAATATAAACAAATATGGCACATCTTCCAATAATATTCCACAACAGCCAGGGTTGTATTTTGATACAGCCTAGGTTGCATTTTGATACCAAGATATTGAGATGTCTAAACTATAAGACATCTTCTATGGAGAACTAGCTGAGTATAGGAAGTGGAAGTAACTAAAGAGAGAGATGTATGAGAAGATACAGGGATAGGGCCATCTAATCCCTTTGAAACTGAAGTCCTGTGCATCTGAGACAGAGCTACAGGAGTTGATGTTTATCCTGCTATGCTTCAGTCTTGCCTTGGTCCAATCTTCTCTCACTGTCTCCATTTCTTTCTTTTGGAGTGTGAATGGTATTCTGTACCATTGTATGTTGAAAAGATGTAACTTGTTTTCTGATTTTACAAGATGTCACTGTCAAGAGATTGTCTTGAGTATCAGAAAAGACTTTGAACATTTCAACAGTGTAGGGGCTGTTGCAGACTATGAGTATCATTGAAATGACTAAATGCATTTTCTTCATTGATGACCATGAGTGTAGCATGATGGGCCTGCTAGCTGGGGTCTCTGTCCCGCCCGGTCCCTCCAGCCAGCTGTTTAGCCCCAAAGAAAATCACACAGAGCCTATAGTGACCTGGGTCAGAATGTGCTTGGTTGAATAAAAAACTCCCCAGACAGTAAGATGTATTTGAACATGTGCCTCTTCTTGGCAACTTTCATTTTATTGGTTGTGAAACCATTATTAGGAGGAGCCTTTCTGGATGAAATTCCTCATTGGACATGTGATTTGAGTTTCTATAGCCTCAACCCATTTCCAGTTCTTTGTGCCTGCTGTGTTGTGGTTGAAACTAATTGGTCAGCTTTCTTCTTTTGCTGTCATGACTTCCCCACCATTATAAACTCTATCACTAAATTACATAAGATTCAGTAGAATTAACTGCTATTCAATGCTAAGGCAGTTTGGTAGCCTACAGTTTTCATTTTTGTTTGTTTTTTATTTTTGAAGACAAGGTTTATCTGTGTAGCCCTAGCTGTCCTGAAAGTAGCTCTATATACCAGGCTGGCTTCAAACTCAGAGATCCCCTGACCATGACTCCCAAGTGCTGGGATTAAAGGTGGGCCAGCATTCCTGGATTTTTTGTTTTTATATTGTTGTCTGATGGTTTTGTTCCTGTCAAGCATATGCTGTTGTACTGAGCTTCACCCATATCTTGAATTTAAAAATTTGACAGAGGGTATCATCCTATTTCCCAGGATGGTGTGTATTCATGACATTAATATTGCCTGTGCCTTCTGAGTCATTGGATTGCAGGTGCATCACCTTCTTCCTGCCTGTTTTGTATTTTTATTTTAATATGAGTATTTTACTTGTACATGGATATGTACCATGTGAGTACCTGGTCCTTACATTGATTAAAATATGGAACTAGAAACCCTGAACTTGGAATAATGGATAGCTGTGATCCCCCATGTAATTCCTTGAGTCCACCTGTATGCAAGACCAGGAGTACTCTTTACTGTTGAAACATCTTTCCTGCTCAGTGTTGATTATCTGTGATCAACATATATATTTGATGTTTTCATTTGTCCATTTGTAACTTTTTAAACACACAGTGCCTTTTAGTAAAATCTTATTTATGTTGCACTTTAAATTCAGGCAGATGAATAAAGAGCTAGAGTAAATGGATAACTCATTGTAGGAACTTCAGCAAAAACCTCTGAGTTCTTTCTATGTTTTATGTTTGTTTGATTGACTTTTCATGGGAAACAGATCCTTAATATATATTTATGGCTGTCCTAGAAGTGATTGCATGGACTAGGCCATTCAACTCAGAGGCAGATAGATATATGTGCCTCTGCCTTCTGAGTGCAAGGATTAAAAACATGATTCAATACACCCAGCTTGCCTATCTGATATTTCTGTTTTGTAGTTAGGAATTAATCGTTCATACAAATTCTCTCATGTGTACTCTGTACTGTTGATCTGTTTACTTATCTTTTATTGTTTGTTAATAGGCATTTCTCTTGCATGGTGATATCCGATTTGACGGATTCAGAAATGACAGAGGTGAATCTCCCATTCAGTTTGCTTCTAAAGTGACTTGGTGATTAAATTATGATGTCTATTTCATGGAATAAGTATGGGGAGCACCAAAGTTATATGTCTACACTGTCAAAGAAGTATATATTTACAGTGTTGTCAAAATCATGATTTCTGTTGTACACATGTATGGAATATTTTAGAATGCAGTGACCTATGATGATGTGCATATCGACTTCACTTGGGAAGAATGGACTTTGCTGGGTCCTTCCCAGAGGAGTCTCTACAAAGATGTGATGCTGGAGACCTACAGAAACCTCACTACTATAGGTGAGACTGAATTATATTTCATGTTTTAAAATAAGGTGACAATTATTTATTGGTAACTGGTGCTCTTTTGTAATATGATTGAGAAAGAAGAATGAGATGAATAAATCAGGCATGTTTATAAGGTTCACTACAAATGGTAACTAAATTTTTTTTTACAACTTTCAATATATAACATACATTTTCTGGCACTATATTTTAGGATATGTTGAAGAACATTGTCAAAGTTCAAGAAGACATGAAAGGTAATTTTCATGTGTAAGCTGATAGAATTGTACCTCTGAAGAATTTGTAATGCATCCTGTAAGCTTTAAACAAAAGCAACAGTGTAAATAGTAAAGTGCATTGATGATTTTAAAATTCTCACAAAATCATATACCTTAATTTCAGATAGGTAAACTGCATTTGCAAGCCATTCTTTTAAAAAAGAAATCAAGGAAACAATGCCTTAACCTATATTACCATTTGAATCATAATCTGATGAAAGCTATAGTGTAGAATTATCAATCCATTTATTTCATTCTCTTTATATTATAAAATATATACATGTTGAAAAGGTGATAAGTATATCTCTAAAACTCTCTATTTTACTAATAGTCCATAGAAAAGGTATTTTAACTCATATACTTGTGACTGTGCTAAGTTTAGTGAGGGGTCAGTTAGAGTCAACAGTCAAGGGGCAGCTGTTGTGGAGAGGCCTTAATGCACATACCACAAGTCTATGAAGATAGAAAGTCAAACTGTGTGAACTCAATGTGGAAACTTTATATTTGTTATTCTTCCTTTACTAGGTATATCATATGTTACTCTAGATACAAGCCACATGAGCATAGGAATGTGAAAATATATAACCCACCTCTCTCTCAGAACAAATAGAAGATATGTAGCAGTCCCCATGTTGAGTATACTTGTTGAATTTGATGTACAAGTATACAAGTAATTGGTTTTCTAGCCTCATTTTTTTAAATTTATTTATTTATTTATTTTTATTTTTCTCTGCTCCCCTCCCTGCCACATCCCTCCCTCCCTCAACCCTCCCCCAAGGTCCCCATGCTCCCAATTTATTCAGGAGATCTTGTCTTTTTATACTTTCTACTTCCCACGTAGATTATATCTATGTAAGTCTCTCTTAGTGTCCGTATTGTTGTCTCAATTCTCTGGGATTGTGGTTTGTAAGA
>PVIU01026497.1:0-21896 GCA_004026605.1 Ondatra zibethicus | reverse complement strand
ATGTGTATGTTGAGTTGGATACAGGAAATATGATAAAGTGAATTAAGATGCTTAAGAAAAATTTAAAATCATTGTTATTCAATACAAATATGTTGTAGGTATGCAGATATGTACACTTGTAGACAGATGAGCCATCCAAAATCAAATACGATCTGTGTGCTATACTCAGACATAAAAACTAATAACTAGTGATAATTACGAGAAGCAGTCATGAACAATGCCTACGAGAATTTTCCATACCAAGGACGTTGAGTATCTTATACTCAAAAACTGATTATTGAAGGTCCGCAAACCAAAAGGGAGAAAAATATGTAAGATGTAACTTGCCTATGTGGATTATATTTACCCACCTTCTTGTTCAGTGACGCGGTTGTTAAATACTGTATTTTATGTCCCTCCTGATTCTTTGATTTTTTTCCACTTTCAATTTCCAGCAAGATTGTTCTTATTTATTATAATAATGAAATATATATAAGCATTAAACATTTTACTTTACTTTTCAGACTTATAATTTCAATATGTTACTATTTCTTGTTATTGTATCAAGCAATAATCCTAATTTTACATCTGAGAATAAAACTTCTTTCTTTTAAAATGTCTGTCATTTCCCAAGTTGTATTTTTTTTTCGATAAAATGGATCAGATGAGACTGAGCACCCTATAGCCAGCTGTTCTCTACATTTTGATTAGTTGTGGTATTCTGTGATGGTACCCAATCCCATCTACTCCATCCACAATACAACTCCGGCACCTGAGGCTCAGGGAACATAGCAAAACAGAGGATTAGAGAACAGTTTGTCTGCTGTGAGAGTATGTCTCCTATACCCATGAAGTCTCACCAACATGACTGCCAAAATAAGACCTGAAAAAGGGTGGCACCAATCCTCATGCAAACATGGAAGTGGACTCCACAGCACTCCACCCCTAAACAAAGAACTGAGAGTGGGAAAATTAGTCTTCCTCAGGGGAGAGCACACCAACTGGTTATTCAAGTGGTCAGCTCTGAAATCATATGTGTGTGTGTGTGTGTGTGTGTGTGTGTGTGTGTGTGTGTGTGTGTGTGTGTGTGTGTATATATAACCGTGTGTGTGTGTGTGTGTGTGTGTGAGTCGCATTATATAGATATAGGAAAGTATACATAAGTGTATGTATATATTTAGAGATATATACATTATAGAATATATGTGTTATATATAATATATACATATATAATACCAATTAAAGAAAAGGCCCAAAGATCATGAATTTGTATGGCTTCCCTTTAAAAATTAATTTAACTTAAAAGAATTTGTCGACTCATTCAGTTTATTCTGTTCTTAAAATCACAAATCACCTTATTAAATGAAATTGAAACTATTTTAGATCAGATTGATGAGTTTGTGTCTGGATTTAAAAATAACAGAATATTTTAATAAAAATAGAAAGAGCTCACTGTTGCATATATACACACCAGGAAGTGTTCAAGATTGGAGCTGAAATTAGCTTCGCTCTACTTTCCCACCACAGATTCCAAGCTTATACCACTGTATCATTTTTATTTGGGCTCTGAGGCTGAACCTCATACCTCATATAAAATGTCTAACCTTTTAGTTATCTCTCATTCATATTCTCTAGCTCTCTCTCATGTATTTGTGCCTTTCTGTCTCTCTATCCCTGTCTCTCTGTGTATTTCTCTTGTGTCCATCTGTCTCTCTCTTTCTCTCTCTCTCCCTTCTAAAAAAACTTTTGTACCATTCCGTACATAGAGATGCTCTTAAGCCCTGAGTGACTTCCTAAAACTATACTTAGGGTTTTCCTTTGCCTGAGAAAGCATGTCTTACTCAGAGGACTGCCAGTAAGTATGACACATAATCCAGGACTTTTGGTCTAATAGTTCATTTCTAATTCAGGCCAAAGCAGTTGTCCCTGATGAGCAAGCAGCTTTCCTTTACCTGTAAGTTGGAGGCATATGATCTATTACATTGAGGACAAACCATCATTTTATCATGCTGTATAGCCATTCCACATTAGGGAAGGTAGTACACATCATTTATACCCATCCTATCATTAGATGGCAATCCAAGAGTCCCCTCTAAATGTTAGAGGAGCCAGGAAGCAGACTGATAGGTGCCCTCTTGAGGAAGCACTGGGATTGGTAACCTTATGAATGACTGAGTTACCAGAATATCACAAATTCATATGCCCTAGTTAAATGCAGCCTGAGAATCATAGACAGAAGAAGGTATTTCCTGTGTAAAACTTTTTCTGACCGAAGTAACAGAAGGATTTAAGAAAATCTTATCAAAATATACCTGGAGGAAAAAAACATATTTTGGAGTTGATACATAGCTCAATGGTATGATAATTGCGTAACATATGTGCAAAGCATTGGTCCAATACATAACACCACAAAACAAATAAAAAACACACTGATTTCATTGTGTATGTATATGTGAATGAATGTTTCTTGTATAACCCTTCAAGAGAACAGCTACCTTACTTTATAATATGAGATTTGATTCAGGGGATCGACTTCTTCCATTTTGTCTAGACTATTAAGCATGGACTCCTGGGAGGTAATCAGTCCCCCTCATAGACAATCAGACATTGTTATCTTTTCTCCTTTCTGTGAAGCAATCAAGAAGTCTGAAGTAGCAAGACAGTTTTCACTTACAAAATTTGCTTCTTAAGCAATAGCCCTTCATGCAAAACACTCCTCTCACGAGAAGTGGCATGTACTCACAAGCATCCAACCTCTGTTTGTCTTTCCAGTATAGTGATACAAGGCCAACACAGAGAATTGGTGCCTTGCTCTGTGTAAGTGAGCATCAGTCTGAAGCCAATCAATGTACAAAATTTTACATATATATATAAAATTCAAATTGAGGAAATATTTGTAATAACTGACAAATGTCCATTACAGTGAGAACTCTGTAAACTGGCACAGTGTACAAGCTTTGATGGTGGGGACACTCTGTGCAAAGCATTTAAGTCAGAACAGTTTGTGCAAAAGTGGTTAGATAAATGTTAATGTGGGGGAAAGACGAGGTAATGCATTTAGCAATAAATAATTTAGCTGAAAGTACAAAAAGACAGTTCTAAGCTAATAGTTCTGACTCAGAATAAAGAACCAATGATAAATGAAAGTTGCCTGCATTAGGCTGCATGACTCTAAAAGACAAACAAACACTATGTATTATTGGACAGTTTTAGTTTGAGAGGAGTAAAGTTGAGCGATTATTATCTTCCTCCTACATGAAACTGTAGTACCTCCACACACAAAACACATCTGTGGTTGTCACTGACACGTGCTGCCCTTGAAGAAGAGTGAGCGGCAAACAGACTATGGTGCTGTGCCATGGAATCCATCTCAGTATTTATATTGATTCTGTGTTCTACCCAGGCTGCTCATGTCTAAATAACAGGGCATATCAGAGGCTCTAGAACTGCCAATGTCATGTTTAAAATGGCAATCCTTTCTTCTGGTGCTAACCATAAGTTGCCTCATGTCTTCTTCCAGGTGAACTTCAGCCTCGGCCTCCTATCTGGCCATTGTCCTTCCACTTCGCTGCCTCTGCTCACATGTGGCACACTCATAGCCTCTCTCTGATCTTTACCCTCTATAAACGGTTCCCCAGTGAATCTGGATGACCCTAGCTTGTTGTCAGAGACTGCTTGTTCGTTTCCTGGCTGCCCAGACCTGAATCATAACAAGAAAAACTATACTAATTACAACACTGTTGGTCAATAGCTTATGCATATTTCTAGCTAACTCTTACATCTTAAATTAACCCATTTCTATTATTCTGTTTATTGCCACAAGGCTGTAGCTTGCCAGGTACATGACATCTCCTTGACCTCATCCACTTTTGCTCTATATCTCTGTTTGTATTTCCTGCCTGGCTGTTCTCTACTAAGCCATTGGCTGAAACAACTTCTTTAATAAGCAATGGTAATAAAACATATTCATAACATACAGAGGGGAATCTCACATCATCTCATCTTTTCTGTCGAAATAAAAAGGAAGGTTTTAACTTTAATATAGCAAAATTACATATAACAAAACAGGTATCAAGCAAGAATTACAGTTACAATGTTTATATCTACTTCATCTTTTATCATAACTAAGGAAAATTATAACTATTTAGTCTTCAACTCTATCAAAGAACCCAGAAGGATATAATATTACCTAAGTTAACAGGAAGTGCATTGTAAGCAACTTCCAAAACTCTAGAATTGGTAAAGACATTTTGCTGCCTGAACAGTCACCCAAAGTTCTTCAGTAATACTGGGGCACCATCTTCAGCCTACAGGCCCATAGTATCCAGCAGACTTTTTCATGAAGCAGGAAATTTGAAAGACTGTTTCACTTCTATTGACAGTTTGTCAGTCACTTTCTTTGTATCCTGCAGAATGTTTGTCAGACTCTGTCATGAAGCAGAAACCCAAAGGTTTATCTCACGTAAGTTCAACAGTCATTTTTCTGTGAGTCCTGTATGTCCAGTTCATACAGCATACCATCGAACTGTCCAGGCAAGAGCAGTTTCTCACCCAAATGGCTAACAAACTTCATAAGGAGTCTCTTCAATGCCCATCATCCTCTTGAAGTATATTGGTGTTGACAGGAGCAGATGTGTCTCATTATTGAGAAAAGTCTAAATTCTTAAAACATTTTAAGTGCCATATTCCGTTGGTCTTTGAAGTGTTAAAGATTCTCTAGCTAACTGAAAAATATCTCTGTATATCTAGAAAACCTAACTAACATGACTACAAGTTTGACTATTACAGATGACTATTAACCTGTATTTCTTAATTATACATTACGGTTTTAAATGAGCTGCACAAACACAATATCTTAATCAAGAGCAGAAGTATACATATAACAAAATTGCCCTTAAATTTGTATCAATAAACCAAGATCCATACTGAAATATTCTATACCATCCAAAGTACAGTAAGGTCATTGGAGCCACAAACATGCCAGGCAGTTGTTTCCCTGAGGGTATACCTAGAAGTCCAAACCAGTACATAAGCACTATCATATCTGACAGGTAGAATGAAGTCTCAAACTGCCTCACTCTCAAACGGTAAAGCAAACCAGTACCATATCATAGACAGATGCTAACAATTGCTATTATCAGTGCAAATCCACAATTAATGTATAGAACCATCCAGTTTGATCCCTGAAGACATTGAAGGGATTAAGGATAGTATCTGTAGAGTGACTGATCTTCTACCATCTAGTGACCTGATCACAACTTTTAGGTCAACTATGGTTTCATTGCTGAAGAAGAAACACATTTTTCACTACTAAAAAGGATCAGACAATACTGAATTGATCTAAAATGAACAAATACATTCATGCATAGTTTTACTTCCAAACTATGATAATTATCTTACCGTCTGACACAATATCATCCAGTGAAATATGGGCTAGGCCTTCTACAGAAATGGCACTGGTTCATTATGCTGATGACTCCATGTGATCTGGCAGGATTAGCAACAGGTGCTAGACCTCTGAAAACATTGGTAAAACATCTACACAAAGGAACATGAAAGACAAATTCTCTAAAATTCAAGGACATTCTACTTTAGGGGAGTCCTCAGGGTACAGTAGACAGGGCTTAAGAAATGAATACCCACTCCAAGAAAAACAGAAAGTGCCACAAGGCAATCATTCGGTGTAAATGAAAGCACAGGTTTCTGAGGCTCTTTGGTCTCGGGAGGCAATACTTTCCATATTTACGGTTACCTTTGTCACCTATATAATGGAAAACATGGAAGATGTGGGGCCCAGAGTAGATGGCACAGGCTGCCATGCAGCGATTATTTTGTTCAAATCAAATGACCAAGCAGATGTGGTGATGTAAACAAAATCAGAGGTGGACAGATGTGCAGGAAGGATTCCAGAGTGAGTCCCTGCAGTAGAATCACAATGTAAACTGGAACAAGTTCACGATAAATGGAGAGGACAATTACAGAGATCCCAAGAACTCATTTCTAGGATATTACTGGTGCCTCGCACACAGAGGATGTTTGACCATGGAACACCGAGGGCTATGCATTCTGGACCGCTTGTGGGATATGTGCTATCAGGACTACCAAGTTAAAATACTGAACAAACCTGGCTGTAAGTCCTTCATCACAAAAAAGAAATGAAGCGCAGGTGTAATCATGTTACACACAGGAGTGAATGAGCTGAGAGAGGAGAGAGAGAGAGAGAGAGAGAGAGAGAGAGAGAGAGAGAGAGAGAGAGGACCACAAACACAAAGAAGCTGCATGAGCAGAAAGCCCCGTTCTGATTCAGAAATACCATGATTGCACAATTGCCTCTTCCTCATGTCCTTATGCAGCCAGAGATGCGGCTCCTTTTAAACAGCATTACAGGGAAGAAAAGACAAAGTTTGGCTTATGAACAAATCATCTTAGCATTATGGTTTGAATCTCAAAATAACACTAATACACTATCCTTTAAGTGTATATACAGTGGAGAGTAAACAAAATGCTTTTAATAGATGGATGTTCAAGTGAATTAGATACAAAACAGAAAGAACAGGTGTGGGGGGTGTGTGTAATATAGTCCAATGGACGCTATAGCTGATCTGTGTTCTGTAAAGAAGAGGACTGGAAAATCAGAAACAAGCATCCACTCAGGGAGAAATGCACATGAACATGAGAGGAGCGTGGATAAGAGCGAAGCCATCCAAGAATGAAGTGTCAACATCCACTAGAAACCTTCCATCATGGAAGAAGAAAAAAAAATTAAATGACAAAATGACTTAGGGTTCTCTAAAGGAATGGAACCCATAGAATTAATATGTAGGAAAGAGTGGTATATTAGATTGGATTACACAATATAGTCTGGGCACTTAAGCAATGGGAAGACTGAAAACCCAGTAGCTGCTCAGTTCACAAGATGTTGTCTCAGCCCTCCCAGATTATCTGCCCAGAGGATTCCTGAGGAGTCTGTGGTCTTCATTACACATTAGAAGGCTACAGAAACTAGGTCCCAACACAGCAAAGTATGGCAGCAGCAGTGACAGAGTAGTTGAATTTCTCAGAGAAGCTCAAAGATAAGCAGGGAGAAGAACAAAAGCTCAACTCCTTCTATCCGGGCTGCCATCTGAAGGTACCTTACATATTCAGGATGAGTCATTCCTCTTCAGTTAACCTACTCAAGAAAATCCCTCACAGGTGTGCCCAGAGGCTCGCCTCTTGGGTGATTCAGGATCTAATCAAGTTGACAGCCAAGAATAATCAGTACAGCCTAGTGAACAGCTACCCTGAGATTATCTGATGGGCATATCAGTTAAGACCGTGTGAATCCTGTTACTCAGAAGCCTAGCATGAGTCACACTTATCCAGATTGACTTTGCTACTGTATTTTCTGAATTTCACTCTTCTACCAGAGGAACAGCTACAAACTTGCCTGCTTCACTATCCTGGGCCATTTTCCTCCTGGAAAGGACTAAAAGTGTGTCCTCCACAGAGACTGAACCAACCATCAGGGAGCCTGTATGGTTCTGGTTTAGGTCCTCTGCATATGTTATGATTGTGTAGCTCGCTATTCTTGTGGGACACCTAACAGTGGGAGAAGGGGCTGTCTCTGACTCTTTTGCCTGCATTTGGGACCCTTTTCCTCCTACTGGGTTACCCATCCAGTCTTAATATGAAGGGATATACCTACTCTTATTACAACTTGATATACCATGTTTGGTATATTCCTGGGAAGACTGCCCTTTTCTGAAGGGAAATAGGCAAGGGGTGGATCTAGGGGAGAGGCAAGGTAGTGGGAAGAGACTGGGAGGAAAAAATGGAAGGAAAACTATGGTTGAGATATAATATTTAAGAGAAAATTGTAAAAAAAAATAAGAAAAATATGTACCAAGGGAAAAGATTAATTCATTTGGGATATTGTTGTCTGAGGTTTCTGTTTTGCCTGGTTCCCACAATTGTTAAGTCCCAAAGAAATCACACAGAGATCTACATTAGTTATAAACTGATTGGTCCATTAGCTCAGGCTTCTTATTAACTTTTATATCTTAGATTAGCCCATTATTCTTGTCTATGTTAGCCACATGGCTCGGTACCTTTTTCAGCAAGGCAGTCACATCTTGCTTCTTCTGTGGCCAGGTCATGACTGCAGAGGAATGGGCTTCCTCCTTCTCAGAATTCTCCTGTTCTCATTGACCCACCTCTACTTCCTGTCTGGTTGTCCCACCTATACTTCTTCCTGCCTGGCTATTGGCCAATCAGCGTTTATTTAAAATATAATTGACAGAATATAGACCATTCTCCCACACCAGGATATTTATTTGCTTTCTCTTTTCACAGGTCCTTAGTCAGAATCATTTTTTAGGTTTTGACAAAACATCTTATCAAAAATGGAATTCTATATAACACAGTAAGTACTGGTCCTAATCGATAGGAGAGGGCCATGATGTTTTGAGATAATGCATCCCTGTCTGGAACCCAGGTGATCAATCTGTGTATCTCCTGATACTTCTTTGCCCAGCTGTGAGCAATTACATGCAACAACCCAGGCCTGGGAGAGGTATGGTTTCCAGGGATCTGACATCTCAAGAACAAAGGAATGGGTGACACACTGGGTCAGCTAAGGAGATAGATGTGGATGAGGAGCCCTTGGGAGAACAGTGAGAAAAAGTGTAGCAGTGACAGACCTGAGGATAAACGTAGGAGCAGAATTGTTGCGTGTGTCACTAACCTCCCTTTCCTGGCTTCTCAGGAGGGTGCACAGTATCTATAGAAAAGCTGTTTTGCAAGCAGATGGAAAAGCATATCTGACGAACACAATGGGTGGATTGTGGACACCAAGGAAGTGAGTTACTGTGCTCTCTAAGAAGCTATTCAGTAGCAGCCTCCAGACCAACACATTTGGGATCTATCCCTGCATTTGCCCCGAGGCCATGCTCCTCCAGGACAGTCGCTAGCCAATCATCAGGCAAGAAGGGAAAGCGTGAGCTAAGCCACTGCTGGGGCTTTATTAGTGAACAATCTTTGCTCTGAGGCTGTGTAGAAGTCTGGGTGTGACTTTTCCAACCACACTGCAGTACGGACCTGTGCCTTACTGAATCTTCTGTCTGCCTTCTTCTGTTAGACCTGCACTGTAGTCGGAAAGATGACTTACCTGGTTTGTCCCCTCTTTTATCCTTCACATGCATTTGTCCCAGTTAATTTTCTACATATCTGTCAGGAGTTATGTCACCTGAGCCTGAACAACCCCATTTCATTTCAACAGCTTTACAGAAAGAGAGCCCAAGAAGGTCTTCATCTAAGATAGAAAACCGAGAGCAAGAGACAAAGACGGCTAAGAACAGAAATACTGCATGGGGATGCATTAGCCTTTACTGCTTGTGACTGAGAGCTATTCATTTATATGGAGTGTGCATAAATCCCCTAAACACCAGCAGTCTTGGCTGCCAGTTATCTGGATCTACATAATGGACAAAGGGAAGGACAGAATGGGATGAGATTGATCTGATTGAAAAATCCCACAGGACAAGGAACCCTCCATGTCATGATATTCTATGGATAACAAAAGATGCTAGAAATAATGGGTACTATAGAAATCATACTCTTTTAAGAGAATAATGATAGTGATTCAATAATCCCCAGAAAACTTCACAAGGTAATGGGTAGCTAAAAATTGCTGCAATGAAAGTCTGTGTTGTTCTCCAATGACCTGAGCTTTGGAAGTGTTAGTATTGTTATAGTATTATCAAAGCGGACTGTGCATAAGACTGATTTAGCAATTTCCATTTTATATCTATAACTACCTATTATAATGCAATTTTTACAAATTTTGTAAAATATCTAGTAGTTCTCTATTTTAAAGTTAATTCATAACAATAAGCATTTTTATTTCTCACTAAAACCAAGCATATATAAAAGATGGTCAAGAGAAACAGCCCAGTTAATGGTTTGATAAAAAGAGATTGTTCTATTTGAGCATTGTTTGAAGCATTAACCAAAAGAATCAGCAGTTATGGTGAATATTTTTGCAATGAAAATAAACTTGAAGGGTGGATTAGTTTTCATAGGCCATAGAAGCTTACTTGGGTAATAGCTGTTATTTGTGACTACATTGATCTATATTTGAATTTATGATTTAAGTTGACATTGTATAATATTTTATAACCCATTTAAAGAATATGGAGTTTAACCAAGGACTCCATTTGTTTTGTTTTTCTTTCTTATAGAATCTAAACTTAATTTTGTAGCAAGTTTAGGTGTTTGGGAACCATAAATCATTTTCTTTTATCAGTTTCAATTTCGTTACATTTATGTCTTCAGAATACATAATTGTTCCCGTTTATTTTTAATCTATGAGGAAATTTAGCAAGACAAGTTTGGCACATCTTCATTTCTTCTGGGTTGTTTATGTCACTGGATTCAGCTGTGAAGCTTTGAAGCAATTTATCCTCCTTCACTCTGTGCCTCTGTGAGCCCTGTGGGGGCATGAAGAGGGGCGTTCTGTTCATGTGATACAGTGCAAAACCATGAACTCATCCTAGGTGTCAAATTCCCAGAGGCTGATCCTTGCTTTTTCTCTCCTGGGGTGTAAAAATAAACATCTTAATCTCCGCCTTCTATGACTGTACCTGTCACAAGTTGTCAGATGATTTCTTTGCTCCTAAACAATGTTTAATAACTAGAAATTAAGAGTTTTAGTGTCATCGTCAAAAGGCAGTTTTATCCAAAGTATTTTTAACCATTCCTAAATAAAGATACAGCTTCAGACTGCTGAGGGTCAGGATATAAATTAAGCTTTTTTTGTGTTTTTAATGAAGACTGTCAAGAAAGCAGCCTTGAGGATGAATTCTGAAATGAGAATCCAGGATAGATGCTGTGATTCTGTTACTTTATCCTGTATCAACTCATTAACTGGGCTGTTTCTCGTGATTATCTTTACTGTGAATATTGCAAAGAAATAATATTGAATAAATAGTGCTCAGTTCCTATTCAAGACTTTAAGAACCAGTGATACAGGTAAAAATGATACATATTGACTGTGTGTAGAACAATTGAGAGTGCACAGTGTGGTGTTGAATTAAAGTGTTAACAGGTGTTTGGAACAACGGAAAGCTTAGAGAGAATCAACGTAATAAAAGAAAGTTTTATGGGGGAAATGATATTTGAGTTGAAGTTTGAAGGTGGAGTAAAATGGGTGGGTAGCATGGGAAGGACTTCAAAACAAGGATTTCTAATAAGATAGATATCAGCACATAAGAGGCGGGGAACTGTGGGGTTCAGAAAAGTGAGATTGTTTATGTTACATCTATTTATAAACCTGCTTCACCTGTGAACACAACTTTCATTCTAAAAGCTAGGATAGCATGTAAGTACTTAGCCATGAAATCAGCTATTAGAACTGGACAAAGAAATGGGGCATGTTGAAAACAAAGAAAATGAAGTGCGGTAGTGGGATAAGGCGTACTGTGGCCTGCTTGGCTAAAGCATAGGATGTTTGGTGGATGTTGTGAGGAGTAAGTCCAAGCTAGTAAAGTAACACCGTATCAGAGAGGAGTTTTGAAGCTTGATGTACATATTTACAAATCATTCAAAATATATTTAATATCAGGTCCATACAAAAGACAGTGTGTCTCCTAGAAATCCCATAATAAAGACTCATACTTCTCCTGATGCTGTGGATGCTCACAGGAACTGTAAACATTAAAAAGGATTCTCTATTAGCAAATTAAAATACAAAGTTTTCAAAATTTTTATATGATGGTAAAGTCAGTAAAAGCTGTTTTTGGAACGGAAAGCTTTCTGACCATGAAATAATTGCTATAAACTTATGTGCAATAAGAAACTTAGAATTCAACAACAACACAGCTTACTGAAAGACTTCACTCATGGAAACTGAAAAAGCTCTCAAATGAATCATTAATGGGTCAAGGAAGAAATAAAGAAAGAAATTAAAGACTTCCTAGAATTCAATGAAATTGAATGCACAATGTACCCAAACTTATGGGACACTATGAAAGCAGTGCTAAGAGGAAAGTTCATAGTACTAAGGGCCTACATAAAGAACTTGGAGAACTCTCACACTAGCAACTTAACAGCACACCTGAAAGCTCTAGAACAAAAAGAAACAAACTCACCCAAGAGGATAAGATGGCAGGAAATAAACTCAGGACTGAAATCAACAAAATAGAAAGAAAGAGAACAATATAAAGAATCAGTGAAACAGCTGGATGGTGGTGGCACACATTTTTAATTCAAGCACTTGGGAGGCAGAGGCAGGTGGATCTCGGTGAGTTCAAAACCTGGTCTACAGGAGCTAGTTCCAGGACAGGCTCCAAAGCTACAGAGAAACCCTGTCTCGAAAAACAAAAAGCAAAACAAAACAAAACAAAAAATCAATGAAACAAGAAGTTAGTCCTTTGAGATAATTAACAAGATAGATAAATCTGAACTAACTAAAAGGCAAAAGAGAGAGAATATCCAAATTAACGAAATCAGAAACAAAAAGGGAGCTATAACAGACACTGAGGAAATCTAAAGAGTCATTAGGTTATACTTCAAAAAACTGTACTCCATGAATCTGGAAAATCTAAAAGAAATGGAGAATTTTCTTGATAAATTCTATTCACCAAAGTTAAATATAACAATTTAAATAGACCTATAACCCCCAAGAGTATAGAAGCAGACATTAATGTCTTTCAACCGGAACAATAATAAAAATAAAAGCCCAGGGCCAGATGGTTTCAGCACAGAATTCTACCAGACTTTCAAAGAAGAGCTAATACCAATACTTCTCAAATTATTCCACAAAATAGAAACATTGCTAAATTCATTTTATGAGGCCACAGTTACCATGATGCCCAAACTGAACAAAGATGCAACAAAGAAAGAGAATTACAGACCAATTTCCATCATGAACATTGATGCAAAAAAATACTTAATAAAATACTCACAAATCATTGCAACCTCGGAGGAACTCTAAAACACAGGTTGCTCCAATACTGAGGGGACTTAAGAGGTGAGTGAACAACCACACGGCTGGACGCCCCACTTTCCAGGACCTCCACAGTGGGAAAAAAAACCCCGGACTCCTCCCACAAATTCCTAGGCTTTTCTAGCCAGCCAGCAGGGAGTTTCCTGCAGGCAGGCTCCTCCAAATCCCAAATCCATCCACTGGACCGCTCAAGCTACTAGCCACACCCTGCCTAAGAGCTGAGAGCTGGCTATAATACCAAGGGGACCAAGAGCTTGCTACAACACTGAGGGGATTAAGAGAGAGCACCAAGAGAGCAAACCAGGAGAGAAGACTAAGAGAGCAGTCTTATAGAAACCTCAGAGGCTTTCTGAGACAGACATTGACAGTACAGAGCAGATCAAAAAAACTTTCCCAACCTAAAGAAGGTATCCCTATAAAGATACATGAAGCTTGCAGAACACCAAATAGACTGGACCAAAAAAAAAAATCCCCTCACCATATAATAAAAACAAAACATACAGAATAAAGAAAGGATATTAAGAGCTGCAAAGGAAAAAGGTCAAGTAACATATAAAAGTAAACCTATAAGAATTACACCCAACTTCTCAGTGGAAACCATGAAAGCCAGAAGGTCTTGGATAGATGTGCTGCAGACACTAAGGGACCACAGATGCAAGCCCAGACTACTATACCCAGCAAAGCTTTCAATCACCATCGATGGAGAAAACAAGATATTTCATGACAAAAACAGATTTAAACAATACGTATCCACAAACTCAGCCCTACAGAAAGTACTAGAAGGAAAACCCAAACCCGAAAATGGTAATTGCACCCACAAAAACACAGGCATCTGATAACCTCCCTACCAGCATAACCCAAAGAAGGGAAACACACAAACACTACTACCGAAAAATAACCAGAATCAACAACCACTGGTCATTAATATCCCTTAATATCATGGTCTCAATTCACCTATAAAAAGACACAGACTAAGGGAATGGATACAAAAACAGGATCCAGCCTTCTGCTGTATACAAGAAACATTCCTCAGCCTCAAAGACAGACACTACCTCAGAGTAAAGGGTTGGAAAAAGGTTTTCCAATCAAATGGGCCTAAGAAACAAGCAAATGTAGCTATCCTAATATCTAACAAAATTGATTTCAAACTAAAATCAGTCAGAAGAGATGGAGAAGGACACTGTATAATCATATCAGGAACAACCCATCAAGATGTAGTCTCAATCCTGACATCTATCCCCCAATACAAGAGCACACACATATGTAAAAGAAACATTATTAAAGCTTAAATCGCACATTAAACCCCATACGCTAAATAGTAGAAGACTTCAACACTCCACTCTCACCAATGGACAGGTCAACCAGACAGAAACTTAACAGAAGAATAAGAGAATTAACAGATGTCATGAATCAAATGGACTTAACAGACATCTATAGAACATTCCACCCGAATAGGAAAGAATATACCTTCTTCTCAGCATCTCATGGAACCTCCTCAAAAATTAATCACATACTCGGTAACAAAGCAAACATCCACAGATACAAAAAAATTGGAGTAAAACCACCTGTGTCTTATCGGATTACCAGGGATTAAAGTTAGAATTTAACAATACTACTCTCAGAAAGCCTACAAACTCAGGGAAATTGAACAGTGAACTACGGAACCACCACTGGGTCAAGGAGAAATAAAGAAAGAAATTAAGACTTCCTTGAATTCAATGAAAATGAGGGCACAATGTATCCAAACCTATGGGAGACTATGAAAGCACTGCTAAGGGGAAAGTAAATAGCACTAAGTGCCCACATTTAAAAAAAAAAAAGGAGAAAGCTCACATTAGTGACTTAACAGCACATCTGAAAGATCTAGAACAAAAAGAATCAGACTTATCCAGGAGGAGTAGAAGACAGGAAATAATCAAATTGAGGACTGAAATTAACAAAATAGAAACAAAGAAAACAATACAAAGAATTAATGAAATAATGATCTGGTTCTTTGAGAAAATCAACAAGATAGATAAACCTTTATCCAAACTAATCAAAAGGCAGAGAGAGAACATCTAAATTAACAAAATCAGAAATGAAAAGGGGGACATAACAATAGACACTGAGGAAATTCAGAGAATCATTAGGTCTTACTACAAAAGCCTGTATGCCACAAAATTGGAAAATGTAAAAGAAATGGATGGGGTTTTTTAGATAAATACCATATACCAAAATTAAATCAAGACCACATGAGCAATTTAAATAGACCTATAAACTGCAAGGAAATAGAAGCTGTCATCAAAAACCTCCCAACCAAAAAAAGCACAAGGTCGGTGGTTTTAGTGCAGAATTCTACCAGAACTTCCAAGAAGAAATACCTATACTCCTCAAAGTGTTCCACAAATAGTAACAGAAGGAACATTGCCAAGCTCTTTTTATGAGGCTACAGTTACCCTGATAGCAAGACCACACAAAGACTCAACCAAGAAAGAGAATTACATACGAATCCTACTCATGAATATGGATGTAAAAATTCTCAGTAAAATACTGGCAAACCAAATCCAAGAGCACATCAAAAAAATCATCCACCATGATCAAGTCGGCTTCATACCAGAGATGCAGCGTTGGTTCAACATACAAAAATCTGTCAATGTAATCCATCGTATAAATAAACTGAAAGAAAAAAAACCATATGATCATTTCATTAGATACTGAAAAAGCATTTGACAAAATCCAGCACCCCTTCATGATAAAGGTCTTGGAGAGATCAAGGATACAAGGAACATATCTAAATATAATAAAAGCAATATACAGCAAGCCAACAGACAAAATCAAATTATATGGAGAGAAACTCAAAGCAATTCCACTAAAATAAGGAATAAGACAAGGCTCTCCACTCTCTCCATATCTCTTCAACATAGTTCTTGAAGTTTTAGCAATAGCAATAAGACAACAAAAGGAGATCAAGGGGATTCAAATTGGAAAGGAAGAAGTCAAACTTTCATTATTTGCAGATTATATGATAGTATATATAAGTGACCCCAAAAACTATACCAGAGAACTCCTAGAGCTGATAAATACCTTCAGTGATGTGGCAGGATACAAGATCAACTCAAAAAAATCAGTAGCCCTCCTATACACAAATGATAAGAAGCTGAGAGAGAAATCAGAGAAACATCACCTTTCACAATAGCCACAAATAACATAAAATATCTAGGAGTAACACTAACCAAAGAAGTGAAAGACCTATTTGACAAGAACTTTAAGTTTGATGAAAGAAATTGAAGAAGATACCAGAAAATAGAAAGATCTCCCATGTTCTTGGGTAGGTAGGATCAACATAGTAAAAATGGCAGTCCTGCCAAAAGCCATCTATGGATTCAATGCAATCCCCATTAAAATCTCAACACAATTCTTCACAGACCTTGAAAGAACAATAATCAACTTCATATGGAAAAATAAAAAAAACCCAGGTTAGCCAAAACAATCCTGTATAATAAAGGAACTTCTGGAGGCATCACCATCCCTGACATCAAGCACTATTACAAAGCTACAGTATTGAAAACAGCTTGGTACTGGCATAAAAACAGAGAGGTTGACCAATGGAATTGAATCAAAGAACCAGATAGTAATCCACACACCTATGAACACCTGATTTTTGACAAAGAAGCTAAAATTATACAATGGAAAAATGAAAGTATCTTCAACAAATGGTGCTGGTATAACTGGATGTCAACATGTAGAAGAATGAAAATAGATCCATATCTACCCCATGGACAAAACTCAAGTCCAAATGGATTAAAGACCTCAATATAAATCCCACCACACTGAACCTGATGGAAGAGATAGTGAGAAGTAGCCTTCCATGCATGGGCACAGGAGACCACTTCCTAAATATAACACCAGTAGCACAGAGCCTGAGAGCAATAATAAATAAATTGGACCTCCTGAAACTGAGAAGCTTCTGTAAATCAAAGAAAACTGTCAATAAGACAAAAAGTCAGCCTAATGAATGGGAAAAGATCTTCACCAACCCCACATCAGACAAATATATAAATATATAAAGATCTCAAGAAATTAGACGTTAAAATTCTAAATAACCCAATTAAAAAATGGGGTACTGAACTAAACAGAGAATTCTCAACAGAAGAATCTCAAATGGTTAAAAAATACTTAAGGAAATGTTCATCATCCTTAGCCATCAGGGAAATGCAAATCAAAACAACTCTGAGATACCATCTTATATCTGTCAGAATGGCTAAGATCAAAAACACTAATGATAGCTTATGCTGGAGAGGATGTGGAGTAAGGGGAACACTCATTCATTACTGGTGGGAATGCAAACTTGTGCAACCACTTTGGAAATCAGTATGGCTGTTTCTCAGGAAATTGGGACTCAACCTACCTCAGGATCCAGTAGTACCACTCTTGAGCATATACCCAAAAGATGCTCAATCATACTACAAAGGCATTTGTTCAGCTATGTTCATAGCAGTATTATTTGTAATAGCCAGAACCTGGAAACAACCTAGATGCCCCTCAACCAAAGAATGGATGAAGAAAATGTGGCACATTTACACATTGGAGTACTACTCAACGGGGAAAAAATGACATCTTGAATTTTGCATTAAAATGGATGGAATTAGAAAACACTATCCTGAGTGATTAACCCAGACCCCAAAAGATGAATATGGTATGTACGCACTCATAAGTGGATACTAGCTATAAACAAAGGACATTCAGCCTATAGTTCATGATCCTAGAGAAGCTAAGTAGTAAGGTGAACCCAGAGAAAAGCATATATAGATCCCCTGGAAATTGGATACAGACAAGATTGCCTGATAAAATTGGGAGCATGAGGGTGAGGGAAGAAGGGAGGATAGAAGGGAAAGAGGAGGGAGAAAGGGGAGGGTTGGGGAGAGCTTGAGGGAATGAGATAGTCAAGATGGAAGAAGGACAAAGATGAGAGCAAGGAAAGAGATATCTTGAGTGAGGGAGCCATTATAGGGTTAGCAAGAAACCTGGCTCTAGAGAAATTCCCAGTAATCCACAAGAATGACCCCAGCTAAGACCCTAAGCAATAGAGAAGGGTGGGCCTGATCTGACTTGCCCTGTAGTCAGACTGATGATTATCTTAAATACCATAGAACCTTCATCCAGCAACTGATGGAAATGAGGCAGAGACCCGCAGCAGAGCACTGGACTGAGCTCCCAAAGTCCAGTTGAAGAGTGGGAGGAGTGAGAATACGAGCAAAGAGGTCAAGACCATGATGGGTTCACCCACTGAAACAGTTTACCTAAGCTAATAGGAGCTCACCAACTCCATCCAGACTAGGAAGAAACAAGCATAGGACCCAAACTAGCCCCTCTGAATGTGATTGACAGTTGAATTGCTGGGGCAGACTGAGGGACCACTGGCAGTGGCACCAGGATTTGTCCCTACTGCATGTACTGGCTTTTTGGGATCCTATTCTTTTTGGATGTATGTCTTGCTCAGCCTAGATATAGTAGGGAGGGTCTTGAACCTTCCACAAAGCAATGTGCCTTACCCTCTCTGAAGATTGGATGGGGGTGGGGTGGGAGGGTGTGTGGAAGGAATGGGAAGAATTGAGGAAGTGGGAACTTGGATTAGTATTTTTTGAAAATATAATAAATAAAAAAAAATACAAATTGGACACAAAACACGTCAAAAAGATTATCCATCCCAGAGATGCAGGGATGGTTCAACATATTAAAATCAGTCAATGTAATCCACCATATAAACAAGCTGAAAGGAAAACACCACATGGTCATCTCATTAGATACTGAAAAAAAAAACTTTGTCAAAGAACTCCTTCATGATAAAAGTCTTGGAGATATCAGGGATACAAAGAACATACCTAAACATAATAAAGGCAATATACAGCAAGTCAGCAACTGACACAAAATTAAATGGAGAGAAACTTAAAGCAATTCCATTAAAATCAAAGACAAGACAAGGTGTCCACTCTCACCATATCTATTCAATATAGTACTTAAATTTTTAGCTATAGAAATAAAACATCTAAAAAACAAGGATAAACAAATTGGAAAGGAAGAAGTCAAAGTATCGCTATTTCTACATGATGTAATAGTATATATAAGCAACTCCCAAAATTCTGCCAGGGAACTCCTACAGCTGAAAAAACACCTTCAACAAAGTGACTGGATACAAAATAAACCAAAAAAATTAGTAGTCCTCCTATATACAAACAATAAATGGATTGAGAAAGAAATCAGAGAAACAACATCATTCACAATAGCCACAAAGTAATATAAAATATCTTGGTGTAACTCTAAACAAACAAGTGAAAGACCTGTGTGGTAAGAACTTCAAGTCCTTGATGAAAGAAACTGGAGAAAAGTATCAGAAGATGGAAAGATGGATTGGTAGGATTAACATAGAAAAATGGCCGTCTTTATCAAATTCAATATGCAGATTCAATGCAATTTTCATCAAAATTCCAACATGATTCTTTATAGAAATTGAAGAATAATATTTAAATCATATGAAAAAAAGAGGATAGCTAAAACAATCCTGTACAATAAAAGAACTTCTGGAGGTATCACCATCCCTGACTTCAAGCTGACTTCATTATTATAGAGCAATAGTAATAAAAACTGCATGCTATTTACATAGAAACAGACAGACTGATCAGTAGAACCAACTGAAGACTCAAATATTAATCCAGATGCCTATGGACACCTGAATTTTGAAGTCAGAAATATACAATGAAAAAAAAAAAGAAAGCATCTTCACCAAATGGTACTGGTCTAACTGAATGGCAACGTATAAAAGAATGCAAATAGATCCATATCTATCACCCTGCAAAAAAAGACCAAACTCCAAGTAGATCAAAGATCTCAACACAAATTTAGATACACTAAGCCTGATGGAAGATGAAGTGGGTATAGCCTTAAATACATTGGCACAGGAGACAGCTTACAGAACAGAACAGCAAGTGTGCAAGCACAAAAATCAACAATTGATAAATGGGACCTCATAAAACTGAAAATCTTTTCTAAGGCAAAGGACATTGTCAAAAAGACAAAATAGCAGCCTATAGAGTGAGAAAAGATGTTCACCAACCCCACATCTGACAAAAATTTCCAAAATATATAATGAACTCGAGAATCAAGACACCTAAAAACCAAGTAATCCAATTGAAAAATGGGGTACAGATCTAAACAGAGAATTCTCGACAGAGGAATCTGAAATGGCCAAGAAGCACTTAAAGAAATGTTTAACTTCCTTAGCAATTAGGGAAACGCAAGTAAAAACAACACTGAGATTCCATATTACCCCTGTCAGAATGGCTAAGATCAAAAACACAAGTTCATGCTGGAGAGGATGTGGGGCAAGGGGACACTCCTCCACTGCTCATGGGAGTGTAAATTTTTATAACCGCTTTGGAAATCAATATGGCAGTTCCTCAGAAAATTGAGAATCGACTTACCTCAAGACCCAGCTATACCACTCTTGGGCATATACCCAAAGGATGCTCTACCATACCACAAGAACACCTGATCAACTATGCTCATAGCACCTTTATTTGTAATAGCCAGAACTTGGAAACAACCTAGATGTCCCTCAACTGAGGAATGGATAGAAAATGTGGTACTCCATTTACACAGCAGTGTACTACCAATCTGTTGAAAAAAAATGACATCATGATATTTCCAGGCAAATGGATGGAACTACAAAAGATCATCCTGAGTGAGGTAACCCAGGCCCAGAAAGACAAACATGGTATAGTCTCACTCTTAAGTGGATATTATTGTGAAGTAAAGGATAACCATGCTACAATTCACAAACCCCAAAATGCTAAGTAACAAGGAGGCCTCAAGAGGGCACACATGAATCAAATTGTAAAGGGAAAATAGAACAGACATAACAGGTGGGTGGGAGGAGGGGTCTGGATGGAAGACCTGGACACAGGAACAGGAGGGATCAGGTTGCAGAAGGATGGAAGGAGAGAGTACTGGGAAAGACAGTTGGAATCAGGGCCATCTCTGGGATAAGCTAGAAACCTAATGCAATGGCAACTCCCAGGAATCTACGAGGGTGACCTAGCTAAGACTCCTAGCAAGGGGAGATATGGAGCCTGAAATGACCATCTCCTGTAGCCAGGCAAGACTTCCAGTTACAGGGATTAGGACCCCAAACTAGCCACATAACCTTTGACCTACAATTTGCCCTGCCTACAAGATATGCTAGGGTAAAGGTGGAGCCAAAATTATGTGAGTGGCCAACTAATGTCTGGTCCAGTTTGAGACATATACTATGAGAAGGAAAGAAGGAACCTATCCCTGATACCACCTGGAGGGCCAGGACCCAGACGCTGGACAGACCAAAGACCTAAGATAGAACCAAACATGACTGGCCAAAAAAAAAAAAAAAATCCTAATAACATTCTGCTATACTCATAGATCGTTGCCTAGCAACTGATAGAAACCAATATAGAGAACCACAGCCAAATATTAGTCAGACCTTGGGGAATCCCATGGAAAAGGGGGAGGGAGGAAGGATTATAGGAGCCAGAGAGACCTAGGACACCATAAGAAAACCCACAGAATCAACTAACTTGGACTCATAGAGGCTCACAGAGACTGAACTGCCAGAGAGCGTGCTGACACTGATCTAAGGCCCCTGCACATATGTTACAGTTGTGTAGCTTGGTCTTCTTGTGGGACTCCTAACAGAGGGAGCAGGGGCTGTCTCTGACACTGTTGCGTGCTTTTGGAACCTTTCCCTCCTACTGGGTTGCCTCTGTCCAGCCTTAATAGGAGAAAAGGCACCTAGTCTTACTGCACCTTTGTTTTTTTTTTCCATACATTGTTTTGTTTTATTTTTTCCATTCAAGAACATAATTAAAGAAATAAAATTTTTACCTTTCTTCCCCTTCTCCCGGTCCCCTCCCACTACCCCCCC